>OMPJ01028198.1:0-18176 GCA_900312935.1 Carapus acus
GTGTGACGCAACAGAAAAATAAACATCTGGAGGGAGGGGGGAGCAGCCACACAACAACAGACGGGCCTTGAGTGACGTGAATGTGTGTTTGTCGCCGCGTGTCGATACCCGGGCGGTCGCTGAAGAGTGGGAATTTGGTTTGAAGGAGTTCACACGTTCAGGTGGAGTATGACTTTGATGAAATAACAATAATAATAAAAAAAAAAAAGGATTGGTCACGATATCGAGGGAGGGGGGGAAAAAAAGAATGTAAGACCCGCGGTCCCCGGGGCAGGAAAGGCAACGTTCTGTCCTAGCCGTCCTCCTTGGGGGGTGTGTACCAGCCTGGGGGTGGAGGAAAACAATGAAATGAGCTAAATTGACGGAAACACAAAGTGTACGCAAGATACAAGGTCATGATGTCAACAGTACAGCAAATGCGGCTCTATGCTGAAAGCGACCAATCAAAATCGATACAAACCTTTGAAGAAATATTATTCCTTAATTTGGTGACATTTGGTGACGTGGTGGAAAATCAATAGTTTCATAGCAAACAAATCCACTTAAGTTCTATCGTTTTGGGCAATGCAGAATAGTAAAGCATTTTTTTTCTCAAACAAAATAAAGTGTATGAAATGACCTCGCCAGAAATAAGCCGCCAGCATGACCGTCAAATCTATTACACCGACTTGCTTCCCAAAACTATAAAAAGAGCAAAGAATTTACAAAAAAGCACCCAAATCTCTCTGTAATCACACCACAAAGAGAGGAAGAACATGTGTAGATGGGTGTCAAACGTGTTTAAAATGTGGATAATCCCTTTGACTCTGATGCATGTTTGAGGCTTTGGCCTCTTTAAACAGGGACCGGCAGTGTTCTGCGAGACTCACCGTTCTTTTCGTGGATCTGAACCAGGGATTTGTAGGACTGCTGTGCTCTGGCGAGATTGTACTGGTTCTGAAATGAGGGAACAAAATGAGGAAAAGCCACCTCACGAGGAATCTCCGCCCCATTCGCTGCAATCTGGCGGCAGAGGTAGCTGCACTTCCGCAAACTAAGCGCCCGCGCTACCAGGGCAGAGCGGCGGAGACGCGCTCTGTCCTTATTTGACCTTTCATTCCAGCCTGCCGTCACACAGAGACAGTCTGTGAGGAAGCTCACCGCGCACAATTAAGGAATTGATGAGCTGTAATACGCACGATGACAGCCCGCACACCCAAGTCTCATTAGGCAGACATGATCGTGGACGAGAACAGCGCCGTGACTTATTAGGCCATTTTTCATTCCATTCACGGTTGTTACAATGTCAATAGCGGCTCATATACGAGCCGAGTTGCAGATTAAATGTTGATGTTGTACATTTCGCTCCTGAGACAGAAAATGAGAATAAAGCAGACCAATGAATGAATTACGGGCTGGCACCAAACCTTGATGACACCGACAATTCCAACCACTTTAGAGTCCAGCTGGACCCCAAATTGCGTTTTTATGTGTTAAGTGAAGCTTCTCGGGTGGCTTGCAAACACGCCGCTATCAGCTTGTGACTGTGCGCCACGCTATTTAAAATAAATCAATATCGGGAGGGCTCTCACGGGCAGCGCGAGATTGAGTGTTGACAGCTTGAAAGTGCGGCACAATCAAGCCACCGCCTCGCTGCCCAAACCCGCAAACCACTTCCACCCGGATTCACGGCACCGGGCGTGAGGATGCCGCACGTCCCCGCCATCGCGGTGCGTCTTATTAGGCGATGTCAGCAGTATCCTGCGGCATTCCCTGCTTAGCGTGGGTGGTCCTCGGTGTGTCTGCCTACCTTATTGGCTCCAAACTGCACTCTGGCTTTTCCTTTGACTAAAGTGGCATTGATCTGCATGATGACAGACTCAATGGAATAGGCACTGCTCCAACCCTGCAATCAGCAAGCCCATTGTCAGTGAGAGAAGCTTCTGGAAATGTGAAACAGATGAATCGGAGGTATGCGCGACGTTTGGCGCTGTGTGGGGCGTTTTCCACGCTTGTGCTTTTGAGCATGAGCTTCTAACTCCTTTTCACTGAGGGCCACATCGGCACAGCGGTCGCCCTCAAGAGGCCTGATGTAAATACAGATTATAAATGAGGAATAAATGTGATTAAGTGTAAAACAGAACTACTCATTACAAAACATTTAAAATTGACTATTTGTTACTTTTCAAATGACTGATATTTCATTTGCATTTGCGCAGCTGAACACAAAATGTGAGGTCTTTGCTCTGTTTTTATAATCTATATCCTTGAATTAATCAACAATCATCAGTTAACAATTAATCAACAGGATAACGATTCACTCATTCCGCAATCGTATTTCTTTACAAACTGACACTTTGAAAATGTGTCTGGTCTGGGCACAATTGTTGTCTCTTGCCAGTATCATAATCCACATGCACTGTGAGTAGAGATGTCTGATAATACAATACAATACAATACAATTTAATTTGTATAGCGCCAAATCATATCGGCCCACCGATATTATCGGCCCGATATTGGCATAAAAATGTAATATCGGTATCGGATTCTTTGGCTTTAAAACTGATAAAATAAAAAACGATAAAAATAAAATAATGCTTGCGTTACACCGAAATATATATATATATATATATATATAAATATATGATATATATATATGATATCGGTATCGGCAAATTGAGAGTTGGACAATATCGGATATAAGCAAAAAAGCCAATATCGGACATCCCTAACTGTGAGCCAATGCAGGCTAAAATGTAGCATAGACTTAACTGAAGCAATCATTCTAGCTCTGGCGGGCCACATGAAATGATACAGCGGGCCACATCTAAATAGATAATAAATACCTGTTTGGTGAGAAGCTCCATGCACAGGGCACCTCCGCCGAGAACGTAACTACAATGAGAGGAGGAAAAAAAATTGATGCTCAATGATGCTTTGTGTTATCTTCTATGTGTGGGTGTTTTTGACTCACCCTCCAGAAAGCACAGGAGACACTACTCGGACGAACGGCGGGTCAAAGGGGAAATTATCCTGTGGAGTTGACATGCAGTTAATTTACATCCCTCAGCGGCCATCGTTTGCATTTACGCAGGCGTGACAAGCTGTGGCGATGTGACTCACTTTATACGAGAAATTTAGTAAAATGTAATCCATTCCTTCCTTCTCCTTCAAGACTTGTAAATCACTATGCAAGGGGCTATCCGGGTCCACCCTGAGGAGAATGACAGCGAGCCATCAGTCGGCTTTTATAAATTGCACATAGAGAAGAAGAAACATTGTCTGGGAAGAAGATTGCCGTCCATTATAGATGAATCATACTCACGTCCTTAGTTTGACATGCCATTCATATAGGCTGTCGTTGACAAGTTCCACTGAGTAGATTCCTGCAGGGGGGGAGGGGGAAGAGTTAATGGGGATTCTGGTGTTTCTCATTACAAGACCACATAACATGAATTTACAGCCCCTTTGATAGAACCCTCTAAACTTAGGCAGTGATGAAAAAAGTCTACGGCTACAGATGGCTAAATACTGCTGCACATCATGGGAAACCGAATACGTTTGAAATGTAAAAACCCGCTGCTTGACGAAAAGTGTTTCAAGAAAGTGTAATAAAACTTTTAGAAGGTGTTTCTAAGGAAGTACAATAAAACTTCAAAATGGGTCTCGGCCTTTTGCATACAAATGGTGTTCCCGCTTCTGTGTAGTCGCAGCATACATTATGCATTTAGTGGGTTTGCTGCGTGAGGAGAAGTGCGAAGTGGGAGCGATTAATATCCAGTCGTTTCATCGAGATAATGACGCCGGCGTGTTGGTGCTGGTGCGGCCACGGGCTGGTCGTGGTCATTTGGAAAATGTATCCGTGACCTCGGCGTACGCACCCGTCTTGTAACTCTGGGATCGGTAGATCTCTCGCAGCTCTTTCATGAGGCGGTCAGATGCTTGCACTGAGCCAGACACAGCCCCCTGAAAAAGGGAGAAGAACAATCGTTATTATCCAGATGTGGGCGTGATGTATCCACATGCAGACACAATTGGGGGGAAGAATAGTACTTCTGAAGAGGTATATTCCCGTGAATCATTCCACTGACGGCCTAGACGCTCCACAGGAGCATTAGTGTGCGACATGAAGTGCATGAAAGTGAATGGCAGAATTCATTTTGTGACGTTTCCAGTATCAGGATACACTCAGAGTTATACTGACACGACAGAGTGATGACGCGAGATCCCGTCCTTGGGAGAAACATTATTTCTCCTATTTAATGCTGCCTTTAAGACTTTGAAGGGCAAAAAAAAAACACCCGGAATTGAATTGCTGCACTTGAAAGCACATTGGTAAGCAGGACACATTCCACAATGTCAGATAAATGCTGGACAATACTGTTATGACTGCAATGTTTTTCTATTTCAAAACATTTCACTATGTACCTGACCCACTTTGAGGCAGACAGATTTGCGAGGCATTCACAAAGTGCACAAAACAGACAATTTGAAAATAGTTAAGACTAATGACACGCAGCTCCGAGCAAAGGAACTCCGTCAGCCACGCGCCTCTCGGTGCTCCACGCCCTGAATGACAACTTACATTCAAGTGGTCTTGTCTCTGGTTCTTCCGAATCTTCTCCAGGATGGCCAGGTTTTCTTTCTCTATGCCGTCATCCTCAGACTTTTTCCCATCCACAGGTTCCTCCTCTTTCATTTCATAGTGGTCCAGGTCCTCTATGTCCTGTTGAGTCACAGAATGAGACATTTTAACGTGGCGGTTGGACGCGAAGCGAAGTTTGCTTTGACTATTACACAAAGGCCGATACAACCCAGATCACCAGCGTCAATCATCAACCCGCAGTGCACCTGCAATTCAATTTTGAATTATAGTAACAAATTTCATGCGTCACTGCCCTTGCACATACTCGTGATGGTCCTCACATTCATAACCTACATCTGTGCTGATCAATCTCTGTCTGTGGCACAATCAAACTGTCCTGGAACACATTAACAGCTGACTTGTATTAAGAATCTCTTCCAATCAGACCACATGCAGGCAGCACAGTGACCCATGTTCCTTCTGTGTGGAGGAACTCCACTGACAGGCAGTAACTTTCCTCTGTCACTATCTCAGCCCCCGGATATAATAATGTGTCACATCTAAGCGCTGCTTTGCGCATTCAATCTTGGGAGAGGCGGATAAAAATCCAAAGGTGTTTCAACGATAAATTTGGTGCGCATAAAAGAAGACAATAAGATGATAGGAGCAAAGAAAGTGTGAGCAGGCAGGCCGATCAAAATTGATGTCGGGAGAACATAGTTCCTGTCGACTCAAATCCTCCCCTGCATACCACAACAGCAATAACGTCTTGATACAAAGGCACAGGGAAACTTTACTTCATTTGGCACAGTCTTACGTGCAAATCTGCTCAATAAATCTGAATAACTAAGAGAAAACATTACGCCACTGACAGTTATTTGCCAATGAGCAGTCACTAAGGATGTCCGATAATATCGGACATCTTTAGTGACTGCTCTTTGGCAAATTTGGCCCGATATTAGCATGAAAATGTAATATCGGTATCGGATTTTTTTGCTTTAAAACCGATAAAATAGAAAACCGATAAAAATAAAATAATGCTTGCGTTACGCCGAAATAGTGCCAATGCGCTCCTGAAGCGTTAACCGGCGCACATATCTGTATCGGCGTTTATCGTTATCTGTAAATTGAGAGTTGGACAATATCGGCATATCGGATATCGGCAAAAAAAGCCAATATCGGACATCCCTAGCAGTCATAGAGGCAAAGTCAATGACTCAAAATGTAGATCTGCAGAACAGGTTAGAGAAAATAATGATATTGTTTCAGTAAACAGAACAGTTTCTCTCTTACTTCTCCCATCTCTTCTTCCTCTTCTTCCTCAGATGTGACCTCATCTGTTCCATGCTGCAAAAACAATGGAAGGACACTGAATCATGTTGATTGCTGCAGTTTGTAGAGGACTCACTGAGGCGACAGGTTATTGTGTAAATAACATGTTAATCAAGGTGCTCCAATATAAACTGCAGTGCCATTACAAAACAGCGGTGGTTTACAAGTACCAAAACATACTAATTTGATCAATGAGTGCAACTCTTATGACCTATTCATTGTTAAGGTAGCTGGTTGAGCAAATAGTATGGTCGCACCTTTCGATCTTGGCTGACAGGGCCTGCAGGGAGAGGCTGGTCCAGCATCTCTACATCAGGATGTTGTGGAAGGTTGTACAGTCGGCAAAGGTCACAAATGAGCTTTTTCAGCTGCTGTAAAAGCTTTGGGAGAAGCAAAACAAAAGGTGGAGAGAGTTAGATGAACTACTAGGGTGTAGCAGGCACAAACAGTTGATACGGGTTGTGATAATGAAGCCATCTGATATCCTCCTGTTATGTGCAAGGGATTTCAAGAGTTAAGACGGGAAAAACTGTGCCCTACAAATACAAAGCACTTTGCACCAACATGCTGCCTCATTATCTGGATGGTGACGGTCCTGTGACAGAGGTTCTCAAATGCGAGCCCATCCTTCCCTCCCTCTTTTCCGTCATCATCATCATCAATTCAGAAAATACTTGTTTTGAGGCAGCCGTCACCATCCGCCCTCCGGTGACAGCTCATCATTTACATAAACAAGTTATGCTTCTTATTCACAACCTGCACTGATGACAGCAGGTGGGAGACGGGGTGTGTTGTGATGCAACTCCAGCTCTGACTAAATACCTGCCGCACAGATCAAAACCCGACACATTCATTTGCACTCTTTTACAGCTTACAAATTGAAATGCCTACAAGAGGCGCCTCTTGTTTTTTTAATTGCTAGACAATTTGACCTCAAAGTTATTGCGACACGGCCATTTATACAGCAGAAAGCAGACTGCCGATCACCCCCCCGTACACGCCAGTTGGACATGTTCTTCCTGTTCACTCAGTACAGTTGAGTCACACACACACTCCACACATGCCAAATATGCAGGCCGTCTGCTCATGTGTAAATGAGTCTGGGGAACCTGAAGGCGACAACTTTTATATGTATGTGCGATGTAGATGGGTGTACAAGTTGCCACACTATTTGTACAAGGGACATGATATTGGACCAAAGTTTCTGTCACTCTGAAAACAATGGCATCCCAGGAGCACTAATTACCAATGTATGACTAAATAAAATGTGTTAAGCCGGGCACAAAGGACGACAGCCAAAAGATGATTTAGCGGCCCAATTATCTCCCTCCTATTGATGGAGCTTAACACAGCAGGTTGGCATTATATCAGAAGAATGCAAAGAAAGCACTCCTGCTGAGAGGCAGCCTGCTCAATGCTTCCACCAAGCTGTTCAAGCAAGTCCGACAACGCAGATTTTTTTTTTACGCCGTCATATCCAGAACATCTCTGATACATGACAAATGTGATTTGGAGGCCGTCCCATCAAACGTGACAGTCCAGGGTGAAAAGCTGCAGGTATCGCTCAGGAAATATTGAGGTCATGCCAAAGACGTGGCTACCGGAAAACTGACAAGTTAACAAATACCCAGTAATAAGCTGTTTTATTAGGCACATTTGTACAAATCACAGGCACACTATTTCAAACCCTCCACATAAACCTGCCCATTGTGAGCAGCGTTTCTGGGGTGTGAGTTATGTTGTGGCAATAGTTGGTGGTGCCGTCATATGATACCGATTTGTACAGGCAGGTGTCTCTGGTATATTGTCCTGTCCATACACATGCACAAACACAAACATATGAGAGGTGACAAGGTTCATGACACACTTTTCTAAAGAAATAAGTATCACATGAGGGGACAACTGTCAGTGCTTGAATTGGCTGAATCAATACTTAAAGCCCTAAATAATAACATAGTAGATACACTGTATCATATGATACAGCTATTTTATGTTGATAATGAAATGAAACGAAAGTAGGATGCCATGTTTGTTTGGACATACAAACAATATAAGGTCTGTCTGATTTTAACCTTCCTGATTTCACAACCACATGGGAATAAACAAAGGACCTGTGTCTGACAAGTGGACGATTTTTTTGGAGACCTTGTGAATTTTTTCTATTACCTTGATCCTTCTCATCTGATGTCATCAGCCCCAAAACTACAGATAAAATAGAAATCTAAACGAATGAGCCATACCAGCGTGCTGCCTTTCCTCACATCTTCCAAGCGCTCCAAAACTTGCGCCAAACTGGGATCATCCGAGTCAACAAACCATATTGGCGGCGTGGAGGGATAGGATTCCTGAAATCAAGAGGATAACAACATTAGCTGAGGGGACATAAGGGGAAAACACACATTACTGCATTGTACACTCGGGAATCGCTTTGACAACGTTAGTACAGATACTACTTCAGCTGACAGCGGAGTTTCTGCACCGATGTGTGAATAACGTCCTCTTTCCCGGCGCAAAAACCTGCCGACCTAACTGCGTAGCACCGCAGATTTAAAAAAAACTACGCAAACAGCGCCGTGTGTAGCGTCCGATTGCACTCTTGCAGAAGTAGCCCGCTCCCCTGTTAGCCCGCTAACATGCTAACCCCAGCTAACCTCTACACGGAGAATGTAAATATCCGCACCTGGCGCCCACTTACCGTTATATTACAGTGGATAATTAAAAGTTTCTCCCCCGTCACGTTAAACTGACAACTGAGCTCGTCGGGCTTCCAGTCGATGATCCTGAAACGTTCGTGGTTCGGATCGAAAATGGACTCCAAAAACTTCAGTTCGGCCTTGAGCCCCGACACCGACATCTTCCACGCATCTCCGGCCGGGCCGCTGGGGAGGGGGAGAAGTCGGGACTTAGCTTCTACCGAGCTAACGCCACAGCGCGACGTCCGCTTCAGAATTACAGGGGAAAAGTGCCAAAGAATAGGAGCGACTCTTCTTCTAAAATCGTGCAGTCACTGGATTCAAACGGCCAACAACATATGCGGTTAAATTCCAAAACAGCCCAGTAGATACGGTGATGAAGCAGGCAGGTAGCTAACGTAGCCAAGCAGGCTAGTTAGCAGTTAGCTTTGACGGCGGCGCAACGCTTAGCTTGCGTGCTAGCGAGCTAAGTCCGTTGTTGTTGTCTTTCCGTCTATTGTTGTTGTCCGTCTAGGATGAGAGCGTTTTCGGGCTTTGGCAGCGTCTCTGGAGCGTCTCCGCGCTGTCCATTGTCACCGCGTCTCTGGGTTCGATTCGGTGGGGACGAAGACCACGCAGCCCAGCGATGTGAAGTTATATCCCGCGGTGGCGTTTTTTCATCCCCGGTGTTCCGCGGTGCGCTGGCCTCGGTGGGGTTTAAAGATGGCGTGGAGCGAGCCGCCCGCTCCGCAGAATCCCACAATTCAGAGCGTCTGCTCGCTTATTTCATGACAGAACTGAGCAGCAAAACTTTTATTTTTCTTCAGTATTTGCAAATCATGTGAAATAAACCAATCTCAACTTTTTTGTGCATTGGTTTAATGAAACACGTCACCCGTCTCGAGGACATCAACGTGAGAAATGTAAACCATTATTATTATTATTATTATTATTATTATTATTATTATTCCCGGAGGAATGGTCGCTAGGCCTCATCAGCTTTGTCAATATGCTCCAGTAATGTGGGCGACGTTTCAATAAAATTTCCCAAGCGCTTATTAGACAATAATTCCATCGCTAATGTGTTAAGATGGTGCCGATTTCATCAATATGATCAAACATGCTCTCAAAAATCTGTTTGCACTATTTTCGTATGTGGAATGAATGGAACAACACCCATTGATCTTGTTGAGACATGTTACATTCTGCAAGCCCTGGTTGTTATGGCAACAAGATACTATCTACAACCGTACAATGATGTAGGTAATTACCTGAATTGAAAGCACGGCCTTGATATTTTACAAAACAATCTGATTTCACAGTATTGCGCAACTTTTGATATCATCAATATCTGATATTTGACAACTGGAGTCACAACAGCCAATTATGAAGGTCAAACTACAACAAAGTAGGGGCAGAAAGTTCAAAACAGTTTTTTATTCCTCACACAGCCCGGGCATGTCCTGTGACACCTCTGGCCTGATGTGGCCTGTCAATGTTCCCATCGCAGATTTAATCTCAGAAGTAAATCGGGGTCACAGATTGTCGATCACGTTTCTGTCCATAGCCTGACGAAAGATGATGGATTCATCAAGGATAGAACAAGAAAACTTTCTGTTACAATCCCGTTTTAATTCTAAATCCTGCAGATAAATCAAATGCACTTCTGTGGATGTAAGATTGATTGTACTGCTATTTGCAACAACTAGGTGGCGTAAGAGGACCATACATCCCCACCGACACGCATCCAATTGGTCAGTGTGACAGGTGCACCGACATCTTAATTTATACTGTATATTCCCCTCTCAGCTGGCAGATTTTATCAATCGGTTAATTTATTAGATCTGGTAAGAATAATCAAAGAAAACTGAAAGTGGTCGGTGAAAACAGATGATTTCATCAAAAAGTTATTGTTTATGTCTTTCCCTTTTCGAATTATTCCTCTGACGGTCAACCGTGAAACACTTTTAACTGAGGAGCAATATTCTTGATTAAAATATCAAATTGTTGGGCACCACCGTGACAGAAAGTGCTGCGATACACTCGATGTAGTTCTGGCACTGATGTGGTCAGAATTCCGATTTTATTTAGAACCCTGGATGCGATTCAGCAGAGAAAACAACAAACAGTGATATAAATAACCACTAGGAGGCAGCATTGGTCTAAACCGTTAGACTATGAGCCATCCATCCAATAATTGGGTTAAAAACTACAAATGGTTGCTTTTTTATGGGGTGCTTAGCCTTATATATTACTCACTGGTTAAACATATAAGAGATACAAAGTGTACTTGCGGCAAAAAGATAATTATCATGCAGACGCCATCTCTAAAACTTGATGCAAGGACAATGGGCGTAGGGAAAACGTCCTTTAATTCAATTAGACAGATAGTGTGCGGTTCACTGAGCACAGCCAACCAAAGGTGAATCCAGCTGAGTAAGTATCTTATCCAGAGAGATACGGGAACTTTGGAGTGGCCCAGAATTAATATGCGCCGTCCCTTTTAATTGGACTGTGGCGTGTGTCCAAAACGGGGACAGTTTTTTCTCTGTCCCTCTCTAAATCTTTCCTCCTTCTTAGACTCTAGAACACACAGGCTGCCCACAGTCAGATGAATATCGGGTCACAATATTGGCACAATATGGAACACACGAGCAGCAGAATGTAAATGTTGGACTTTTCCCAAGTTTGAAAAACGCTGTAATTAATTTATTCAGCATCCCCAAAGGATGTTGTGATGAGATGATGTTGTGAAATAGTTTGAATCGCGCCAAAATATTGTATCACGCCATCAATATCACCAACATGTCACACACAGTTGTGTAACTTCTTTGCAAGCTGAAAATATCACATGTGAACTTGCACCTTTTCCGTCTCGCTTCCATGGCGATTGACACGTCTCCCTTGCTGTAGGTCAGTAAATGGCTGTTGTTAAGGAAAGGGTAAGTTTCCGGTCCGGCACACATAATAATTCATTTCGAGACCAACAACAGCTGCAGAGGTGGTTTGCGTTGTTTCCCTACACGTGATGCAATTAAACAGAAAACACACCCTCAGACGCCCTGCTGTGTGTGGCGCATGTGTGTGTGCGCCGATTCTACCTTTAATGAGAATAACATCACATACATGTTCCCTTCCACATGTTACGATGTTGCCCCGACGTGGTAAATGCACAAAAATGTGCCAACGCTGTGATAAAGTTCTGCTTTGTCGTAACACTGAAGCCACCATGTTGATTCTCTATCCAGGTGCTTTCACGCTACATTACGCTAGCACCTCCATGGGCCGCCGCGGATATATATTGGCAGTAAATGTTTTCATTCCTATGCAGTTATTGCTCTTTTATACGCAACCATATGTCTTCTTTATTTGGTTTGGTTCATACCTGTTTTATTCCTTTAGCATACATTTTTAGCTGCGTTAGCGACAACCACATAATGAAAACATACGCACATAAACACACACACTGATTTAGCCGCTTGTCAGCTATTATTGAGCTACACATTATTTCTAGTTTGGTTTTAATTTAACAATTTAATAACATGGAGAAAAGGCAAGAGTTTCATCATCAGTGTAGTCATCTAGTTGTGAGATGGTGGAATTCTTCTCTTCTTAGGAAAAAATGGCCGCCAAAAGTAATGACTCTGGCTAAGTCGCTCACTCGTTCATTTTCATTTTGACACATCTGATGTTGTGATTGAATTTTCACTGTCAGGTTGAATCAATAGCACACTTTCTAGTTTGTTGCTGCCATGTATTGATTCCTTATTTAGGCTACAATATTCCCGGTTTGTCCTCTGCATCATTTAGCCTCCGAGTTGTTGCCCGTAATTCTCTCAATGAGGTGAAATTTATTATGAATTATTAATTAAGGAACATCAACATCTGCTGAAGGGAAAAGGAAACCTCTAAAGTTGAGGAGGTAGAAAAATTACTTTGCCTCATCCTGGAATACATTTATTATGATTTCTTCTTTCCTATCCAATTCTGAAAAGCCAACACACACACCACGGATGAAACAGCGCCGCTCCTCCACTCCGCCCATGATCAATATATCCAGCATGTATGACAACCTTGACCTGGCGGGACATTTGTTAACGTCGAGAGTGGAGAAAAAATCCAAATCAAGCGTGTGTGCTTGGATTGCGGCCGCCTTTTCGGCCTTGTTTTATGCGAGGGGAGCGGATACGCCGTCCGTCAGCGCGTGCGCGGCTACTCGCTAATAAAGAGGCAGATTGCTGTTGTCCTCCGTGATTTACCTCGCCAGTCCTCGCCGCGGGAAAACTCAATTAAAATCCGGCGTGGGCTCTTCACTCCATCGCAGACAGCGCGAGCAAATCATCACCCGCCATTTACAACCTTTATTATTTCTCCATGAACGACGACAGAGGTGGGCGGGCGACGGATTGGCGCAGACTCGCCTTTTATTCGCAGCTTGACCTCCGACCTCGTTACAAGATGGAAATGAGCAACTGCAGGCGTCAGCCCTTCATCTCATTAAAAGACTCTCTTAAAACTAGCGCTCGGCTATGAATAGCGCCCATAACTTTCACCATTATAGGTTGAATTGTCTGACTTGTCCTTTTACTGTACAACACGAGTGCGCTAATGCTCTACAAATGAGCTCCGGAGGCTTTTCATCCGCAAGACCATCGACTGCACCGCGACGGCCATTTCGTCTCATCTCGCCAATTAACGTTTTAATCAGCAGCATTAGCAATGACGAGCGCCTAGCGTAAGAAGTGCTGCGTCTGTTGTGACGACTAGAGCGACATTTCGTGTGGATTCGTAAGGGGGTAGGAGAGAGATTCGGATGTTTGGCTTTAGCAAACCAAGGCCATTCGTCAGCGGCCGCACGCTGCTGAATCACCACATAGCGACGGGCAGTTTGTCAGAGGAGACGGCGCCATTCCCGCCGAGGAGGAGGCGGCGACCAATTTTCTCTGGAGAGCAGCGAGCACGCCTGCGTGAGCGGACAGGATGGTTTACACTCGCCGCACACGGCCTCCTCCGAATACGACGACAGGAGGTCGGAATTCTTTATTTGTGCTGCTCAGCTGTTACCGCGCGGAGCACGCTTACTCGCCGCGTCTCTGTAAAAGCCTCTCTGTTAATGAACCATTGATTCAAATATGCCCAATGCCCGTGTTGGTCTTTAATTAGTGGCGCGTACAATGATACGCACCACGGGTAATAAATCTCAACCCTGCAGCAATGGCCCATCTTCCAATCGATATGTGCACCTGTTCATGTTGTTGTGTCTTTTTCCGTGTGTGTGAAAGGTCTAAACACGTGGGGAGATTACGCAGGATTTGTATGTGTTTGACAAAATCACACTGAAATCCTCTGTTCTGTGTCTGTGTAATGCAGGGGTGGGAAAACATCTGGGCTCAGGCACAACATTGACTTTTAAATTTTGATAGACGGGCCTCGACAGCAAATGGTGCAGAAAGAAACGGGGGGTGAAAAGCATTTGGATGTTACATTATTTACCTTTTAATGGGACTTGTTTTGTTTTTCCACACATCTTTTCCAGTGCATCAAAGTCTGGTCTTAGTTTTGATGGTGTAGTTTTTGTTATTTGTATTGAATGCAGTCAAAATTGTGAATTCTGAACCAATCTTTGGCGGGCCGGATCAATACAACAATAGGGCCTGATAGGGCCCACGGGCCGTAGTTTGCCCGCCCATGGTTTGATGGATCAAACGGCTGCACTGGCCACAAAATCAGTACAGACAGATTGCAGCGTGTTGGAAATGCAAATTGGGAAAATATCTGATCTCTCCAGACAGATGCAGCCCGCACACTGTCAGCTGCTGTTACAAGGACCGGTAACAACCTCAAGAACTCGACAAACTTGGTGGACAATTTGAATAACAAGCAGATAATGGATCATCCCGTGAACATCAGTCTGAGTAATGGCAATGTTGAGCCACTCAGTAATGTGTAGTTTGCTGCAGTATTTACAGTGAAAAGAAGCGTTGCTTTCTGCAGTCTGGTAAGATGTACAAAGTGTACCATGCAAGAGGTTCTGCTGGATACACACACACACACACACACACACACACACACACAGGGTCACGTGTCCCTCTCAAACCAAGGAAAGCTTTATGATCCTATAACTCCCACAGATCACATGCATGTTGAATTCACCACTTTCGCTCATCGCGGTGAAACTCTCTACAAGCCCGTGAAACTGTTTGCAGCTGCACGTTAACGCGGTCTCGCTCTCATAAACGGCTTTATACTTTATCTCTGACACCCAGAATATAATTACATTCTAAAAACAACTTTACAATTCCAAACATCTTCTCCAACTTTACTGCATCTGGCTGACAGCGAGTTATTACTCTGAAACATCCACGAATGTAGTGCAAATGTCACCTTGGATGGTGGCGGAGTATGTGAGGGGGTGTGTGTGTGTGCATGTGCCTATGTGTGTGTGTGTGTTTTTGTGTTTGTAACCACCCAGCGTGGCGACTAGGCACACCAGGGACTCTTTCACAGATATTTATTAGTTTGAGGCATCACAAGCCATAGAACTGTAACAATGGCGGCCATATTTTGTTAAGTCAGTGTGTTTTTCAGGGGGGTTGAGCTGTAATGGATAAATGGACTATGTTGTGCCAATCTAATTGGATGAAGGTTATCTGGGGAGCATCAATGTTGTGGGGGATCTGCTGCTCCTCAGGCCGTCTAACCCGGTAAAGTGCCGCCTAATCACATTCGGGCCAAAGCTTGTTTACCGCGTTTCCAGAGCCCTGCTGCTCTGCCACCCGCAAATGGACTGAGTTTCATAAAGCAGAGCAACCATCGCCAGCCTGTCCGCTCCATCCGTAATACGGTTTATGGGGAGATGAAGAGGAGGAGGAAGAGGAGGAGGAGGAGGCCAGGGCAGCTGGCAGTGTGGTCCTACGTCCTCCCAGCAAACATCTGGAAAGCAAAGAAAAGGCGAGCGGCACAAACACGCAGACAGAATCACAATTGCGCCGCTGTTTGCCGCCTGAGCATGAAATACACACCGAAGAAGCTGTGTGTGTGTGAGTGTGTGTGGCAGGCGACGTGACTCCTACTCACTGAGAGCACAGGTTTGGACGGGACCAGGTCCCACCGGGACAGACGGACCATCTGGAGTCCTCAGACACGTCAAGCCTGCTGCCTCTGAGTTGAAGCATTCAAATGCCTCTAAATTCAACTTTGTACCAGCAGCTCCTCATTTTATTTGTTATTATTCATCACACCGTGCATTAAATACAGATGGTTTATGGAATATGAGTAACAATGATATTGTCATTAGATTCAAATTACAGCAGCAATTCTACTACTACCATAAATACCATTACTCCTACTAACCATAAATTGTACTACTTCTACTGGTGCTGTAAATACTACTTCAAATATCACCACAACTTCTGAAATAGCAGAATTGAAACTAAGGAAATAATCATAACAGTTGTTATAATATTCACAAAATTTTGAATTATTACTACTAAAAGAAGGAGAGGTAGCGGAAGTGCTGGAAGCACAGAGCACAAAAACATACACAGAAGTACAGAATCACAGAGGAACTGAGTGAAATTATTAATATGACCTCCCCAATCCCAAAAATACGGTAAATCAGGAAAAATTTGGTTTTGAAATTTCAACACAAATCTACAATTTCAGTTAATAGTGATATTTGTCCTCTTTTTTCCACCTTTCTCCCACTTTTCCAAGCCATCAGAGGAAACTGCAGCATTTCCCCAGTGCGTCCCGAAGCGAGCAGTCAAGCATCATCCGCGGCTTTCTCCCTCTATAAAAACCTGTTTACAGCCCCGCACCTAAGCCATCTTTAAACCACATATCACATGATCATAAACAGCAGCCGCTCCGAGGTGTGAGGTGCCCGTGCAGCCTCAGCAAGTGTATTCTGGAGCATCGCGTCCACCCCCAGCTAATTGATGGATGGTCACACCTCCACGCGGAAAGTGTGGCTTCTCGCCCGATCTGTTTCACTTATTGGGGAGTAAACTAGCTGCGGGTGGCTAGTTGATTATCTGCGCCCGCACCATTAGCAGCCGGTCCAAACACACATGCCGCAATCAGTCACTCCACCATCTCAACCGGGCCTCCCAGGATGAGATCTGGGGCCATGATGGGGCCTTCGTCTGCACTCCCCCGGGTGCAGCGGATGACAGACGGGCTCTTCCTCTCCATCCTTCTCCCCAGAGACTGGCTTTGACGGGAACACGGACGCGGGATTCAATCACCGAGACGGAACCCGGGACAAATGCGCAGACGTCATTAACTCAGAGACAGCAGCCCATCGCCGGGTCAAACCGCAGCGCTGCACCTTATTCCCGCCTCTTCATCAACCCGTCCTCGCGGACGTGTAGCTGACGCTATGTTTCAGTCTTTCCATCAGTTTTATTGCGGCGCTATCTCTGCTTAATGGCTGACATTTCCCCCTGCATTTGCATTCTGGCCCAGACCCCAACACGCCCATAAATGTGGGCGAAGATTTATGGAATTGCTCAAAGGTTCTAGGGAACTTCTCATTGGTGGGTCTTCCACAGGAGACGCTAGGTTTTGCAGAAAAAAACGAGAGGATGACTGAAACGAAGGACCTGACAGTTCTTAGACATCGACGATGATGCCTGAAATGGTCCATCACACCGACCTGGTGGCTCAGGGAGCCACGCAGTGAGGCGATAACTCTGTCTGGGTTTATGAGACAATTTAACACAGAGGGTGAGATCACAAATTAGTTCAATTACTGCCAATTAGGAAAGAGCACTGGCGTAACCTCGTTAGCAAAGCAGCAGCGAGTCCACCAACTGGCGATTTCATTCCGTCCCCACCTCCTTTGGGAGAAGCCTCCAGCTTCTCTGTTTACCTTCTTATGTTATCTGATTTTTGATGAAATGTCAGAGGTGCACCAGCCGTGGTCTCCAGTCTGCTCACCTCCAGATGCTCCTCCACCCACGAGGCCACCCAGGGTGATGGCAGCGTGTCCCCAATTCTGGGGCTCCATGCTGAGGTCTACGCGGGCCATTTCCACGTCCGTCATTGACGGGTCATTGATCGAATCTGCCAGCTCGGACGCCCCCGGAGGGCGCTTAACTTCCCGGGCTCAATACCGGCAGAGCTGCACCGTCAGTCCGCACTCCATCATTATTACGTCTGGTCAGGACCGGCGTCCCCGGGACTTCCTGTTTAACACAAATCATCGTCCAAATGCAGCATTACTTCCAGCGGTCGCCATAAAACGGCCCACCGAGGGTCCAGGACTCTGACAGGGGAAATGTTGTATTCATTTCTGATATGGGGGCGAAAAGCTCGATGCAAATTCAGTCTGAGGTCATGTGATTTGAGATGCATCTCCACCAGATGTGCGGTTTCCTCCTCTTGTCTGCCACCCTTTTGTCTTCATCTTGACATAATTCCACATTGTGTCCGTGTAGCACAAAGACAAGATTCTTCGGGAGACGTGGCCTCCATCAAGCTCTTGTCTTGGCCTCTCAGACACAAGCTTCTAAGCGCATTAAGATCTCATCTGGGCCAGGGAGAATTGATTCCAGTCAGCTGTGATTCTGGGAATGCATGTCAGGAAATAGTGCCGGTGTGCA
>OMPJ01028205.1:0-12991 GCA_900312935.1 Carapus acus
AGAGATAGATAGATAGATAGATAGATAGATGATGTGTTCACAAGGAAAGACAGAGATAGATAGATAGATAGATAGATAAATAGATAGATAGATAGATAGATAGATAGATAGATAGATAGATAGATAGATAGATAGATAGATAGATAGATAGATAGATAGATAGATAAAAAATGGAGGTGAAAGAGCATTCAAGGGGTGTTAAACTATCTACTTGCTGTGCTCTGCTGCGCAGTGACAGAATCTGGCCACCGCGGTTGCTCCACTGTCCCCTCAGGAGACTCTGGACACTAAGTGGCTTGAATCTTCTGCCCATCACTGAGCTGTCCTTTTTGACCAGCTTGGCCAGTCGTCCACATTGTGGTGCAACATGGTCATTTAGGCCACGAGATAGAGTGAAAAAAACCAAAACCTTCCTTTTGTTTCTCGGGACGTGAGAGAAAGAAACTACTGCAGCTCAGCAGGCCTGGCTGGCGGAGGATCTGAAGCAGCAGCAGCAGAAGATGTGCAGCAGTGTCAGCGAGCGAGCGGGGGAGCCAGTCAGCTGACGGCCAGATTCTTGGCGTTCCAGAGGGAGGATTCCTCTGAGGCGTGGCAAGAGCAGATAACGTGCCCGTTGCAATGTCCTCTATTTTGTTTTTAGAGAATCCTCCCGTTTGACCCACTCTTATTGCGTGCTGCCCAGATTGGCAAACATGTTTGTGGGAGAATTCAGCATCTTGCTCAAGGGCACTTTGACGTTAGCCTTGTTTTCCTGGCTACTTTTAGAGAACATCATCATCTGGTGTGTGGATGTTGTCCTAACTAAGTGTTCCTGAAACAAAACAAACATCCATGAACATAGCTTTGAGATCACCAGAACATGCAGCTCCCCTCGGTCCATATTTTTGAAAGTGTACTTTAAATGAGCGTCCCAGAGTTTGACATTGAGTGCCTCACCCTCAAACAAACGTAGTTTATGTCCGAAACACAGATAAGATCTTCCAAAGATAAGACTCTAACTCTTTAAACAGCATGGGAACCGCCTGGGACCTTATTAGTCAGTCCTTTTAAGGTGATTTGTGAGTGTCATGGGGGAATTTTTATTTTTTTTTGTCAGGCTTATGTTTTTTAGAGCAACATTGCCACCGGTCAAAGAAATCGGTGTCAACAGACCAGACAGATGTAACAGGACAATGAATGAAAAGTCAATAATCTGTGAATAGAACGCTCTTACAGACCAGCCCGGGGGCCAGAGGAGGCTACCAAAACAGAGGCGACATCGTCTGTGTATGTGCAGCGCTGGGAAAGCACGGCAGGGACGAGGGGTTTGAAATGAAAAATAAAGCTATTCTAATTATCTGGCATGTGGTTTTTTGCCAGCATCATTTTATGGTTCAATAAAATTCCAGTCTTGCGTCCATGTATGGGGCAAAGGCAACATGCAACCTCTTACGTAACGGTGAGGAATGTGGTGGTCTGACCCTCCGTGGACCTCATAATATGTCTTAATCCTGCAGTTGAAGATGGACGGGCAACGAGATGATGCCAGACGCGTGGCCCAGTTTAACCTGGAGATGTCGGAGAAGAGGGAGAAGGCCTCTGCTTCTCCCCAGCCTGTGAGTGCAACCTGGACCTGCAACCCACTTGCTACACCGATAGTCGGATCTCCTCTTGTGATCAGAGTCGATCTCTCCCTTGGGCTCCGCAGTCCTCATACGTCTTCCCCGACCGACTGCTCACGCCTCCGCCGCGGGCTCAGCAGCGTCGCTACATGAGCGAGCTCCAGACGCAGGTGGAGCACAAGCGGCAGCACGAGGCCCGGGACCAGCGGAGACGACTTCTCCAGGAGCATCTGAACCGGGTCCAGCTGGACCAGGAGTGAGTGTGCGATGTCTCTGCTCGAGGTTGGTGGGGACGGTCGGTGGTCATGAAAATGTTTGTGCGTGCTCTAGTGTGGATCTGCAGAGGGCTCAGCAGCTCCAGCAGGACCAGGAGAGGAGGAGACTGTACAAAACGGCTCTGGACACACAGGTGAGGGGATGTGAAGGTCGCCGTCAGGCTTTATCTGCGTCTCCTGCTGCAGCTTTTCGTCCCTCTGTCCCGTAGGTGGAGGAGAAGAGGGGCACTGGACTTCCGGAACGTCAGCCTGCTGTCTCCACGTTTGTCCGCTGGGAGATGGGGACCAGAGGCGCAGAGAGCCGGGAGAGGGCGCAGAAGGTCACAGTTACACTCTCTCTCATTGCAGCCGTTACGCTGTCTGTCTTCTCTGCTGCGATTACCGGACAATGTCTCCCTATCTCGTTTTTACTCCGGTCCAGCGTCTCCTACTTGTGTATTCAGTATTCTAATGTGAGCCGGTGGGCAGGCAGCTCTGTGATTTACCTCCAGTCACGGATGAATTGACCGTGCCTGTTGGTTTTGTGTCATGTGACTATGCTGACAGGTCGCCCACCACAACTACGGGGCTGCCACACACAGGAAGAAGGACGACGCACACAAACGCCACATCCAAGTGGAGACAGAGAGGGACATGCTCCAACACAACCGCAGGGAGTGAGTGGGGGACAGGGGGGAGGAAAGAAGGAAAGAATGAAGGGAAGAAAGAAAGAGAAGGTGGGAGGAACAAAAGAAAGAAAGCAAGAAAGGCTGAATTTGACGGAAAGAGAAAACTGGGGGAAGTGATAGAGGGAGTTGAGTAAGAAATAAGGGATAGGAAGAGAAACATAAGAGGGGATAAGTAGAAAACAAGAGGGGAATAAGAGGTCAGATGAAGAGGTCAGGGAAGACCATAGACGAAAGATGGAGAAGAGAAATTGACAAACTCAAGATGGAAAGAAAGACAGAATATGAGAAAGACAGGGGGAATTAGAGGAGAAAAAAGAAACGAATGATGGAAAAAAAAAACGAATTCAGGTGTGAGAGTGAGGACAGTGCAGACTGTCCCTCCATTATGTGTCCAGGTTAATCCTGGACCGCCTGCGCCGCTCTCAGAGAAGCTGGGACGTGAGGAAGACACTGGAGGACGACTGGTGCCGCAGCGCCAAGCTGAAGTACCAACGAGAGGAGGAGGAGCGCCGATTCCTGAGGTCAAGTGGTCTCCGTCCTCATCCTGAATTTCCCTCAGGTGACCGTCCACTCCAAAAATCCTAAATCAATGTCCTGGTCCTGTTGCGTCCTCCAGGTCAGCTGGTCAGCTCCTCCTGGACAGGTTGGACCAGCACCGGCGCTGCCACCAGTGCAAGAGGAGGCCCAGCAACCGCGGCGAGAGCAACATCTGGAAGGACTCGCACTATATCGCCGGCTCTCGCTTCATGATTTGATGACCCCTGTTGCCCATAGCAACGTTCAAACAGAGAACACCTCACTGGATGAAATACGTCCCCAGTCCAAATACGCATCATTGCATCACGGCCAGGAGCGGGACAGACTGGAAAGTGAGTGTAGGACCGAGCTCGAACACTGTCGTCACTTAGATCAGAGTGAAACTTTTCCTCCCTCTTTCCTTCATGTTCAGGCCTTTTTTTCCGCACCCATCATTGTTTGGGCGTTTGTGCGGTTTAAATTACAGATATTATAAAGTGAAACAATGATTCGTCCTGATGATTGTGACTTTCCTATGTGTCTGAATCATACACAAGTTGTGGTACATTAGTTCAGATTTCGTCATGAGCCAATAATGATAACGATTAAAATGATAGGACAAATAGTGAAATTGTGTTTCTTCAAGAGACATATCGTGTTTGTAGATACAGCGCGGACCTTGTCCTCGCGCATTACAAACTGTTGCACAGCGCCTGGGTACGAACCATCAGGAGACATTTTCTTCGCTTTCATCCCGTCCTCCCTCAACGTGAAATGGATAGAGGTCCTCACTGTGACCTTGTGTGAAGTGGTTCAGGGGTAGCAGGACATTATGATTATGACATCTTCCCTTGCCGTCCCAGATGACCTAATTACTTTCCAAGAGCCAAGAGGGAGAAACAGAGCTGAGAGTTTTAACGCAGACATGATTCTTCCGCTACAAATCACTGGTGGGGAGGATTTGGGTTAATGAAGAGAAAAGACAAGGAGTACAATAAGGTTATAAGTAGGAATGCTGCCTAGATTGGGAGGATGAGTTGGGACTGACGTGAATGATGAGTATTGCATAGCATGACCCCAATGAGTGTCTTACAGTCATGACCTTCTTCTCCTCTGAGGAATGTCGCACTGACCCATACTTGACCTTTACATTGAGGCTGACTAATGCATTGACACACACTTACTCATGGTCTCGGCGCCAACAAATGTTTGTAACCCAGCATGTGGGCGGCATCGCTGAGGAGGCAAAGCATCACAGAGTCGCTAGTTCAGCCCCTAGCACGTCCCACTACAAGGCAGGACTAACCTTTGAGCAAGACGATGAAAGTAACCCTACCAGCTACCCAGGCGTCTTACCGCGGATCCGTCCGCTCCTCAAAATAACGAGGACTGGTCGAATGCAGCAGTGGCGCGTTTTCCCCTGCAGAATTCTATACACACTTCTACGGTCTAGCCGTTGCCGCAAAATACAACCGACGGATCCCCATTCGGATTTTATTAGATCCACCGTGTGTTGTTCACGCCTTTATTGCTCTTTACTGGCCTCTCCTCAGCCCGCCTCTGTTTATCATCGCCGGGGGCTGGAATGAAAGCTTGACCCGTTCGATGGAGCGTCGTGACCTGAACCAGCAGTAAATTGGTGTTTACGTCACCTCCATGTGGGATCCCAAGACACCTGAGCTAGTTTATATGACAGTGGGAGAGGCACTATACTTGGGCCTCCCATAAAATAGAATCATAGAGAGGAGAGCTGCATTCCTCTTAGAGATCTTATCTTCTAGTTTTTAGCATTTTAATGTGGACCCAGAGTTCCTCCGTGATTACGGGAATGTGGAGATGTGGAGATGCCAGTAGGAAAGGCTTCACCTTCAAATCCTGAGGTTCAATTACTTGACAAATTGGTCGAAACGGCCTAAAAGTGGCCAAGAAAAGGGAGTCCTCTCTCAGGGCTGTGTTGTTGTCATTGGAGATGCAGCCAGTAGGGGAGTATCTACGGTTGACTGACCAGTGGGTGATGCCGAGCAGGTTTTCATCGACCCATTTTGCAGGGATCATCAATCTGAAGCGTCTATTTACATTTGTTTCACGCGTGAACATGGATTCACATGGGGGCAGGCTGTCAAATCTCAAATACTGGCAAAAGCTGCAATTTGAGGAACGACGCAATAGCCATCTGTGTGTGTGTGCGTGCGCGTGTTGAGGTTTGTGGTTTCAGAATCCCGGGATAGCAGATCTAATGGATATTCATTCTAATGTTTCTGGCAAACCCCTTTGGCCTAGTGACAGTGTGCGAACTGCTTTTCAGATCCAGATGTTCCCACCCAGCACACACACACACACACACACCAACCCTCCATGGCCACAGCAACACAACGCTACACAACCCAAACATGCTAACAGCGCCACACAGGGTCACCAAACAGGGTCACGGGGGGTCACCAAACCTCTGATTCCTGTTGTGACGGAAGAACAAAAAGCACAG
Source organism: Carapus acus (assembly GCA_900312935.1). Classification (NCBI taxonomy): domain Eukaryota; kingdom Metazoa; phylum Chordata; class Actinopteri; order Ophidiiformes; family Carapidae; genus Carapus; species Carapus acus. The sequence goes on from OMPJ01028205.1 coordinate 5,543, forward strand.
AGGAGGAGTTTAGATCAACAACAGCTGTTTGTGTGCTGAGGAAGTTCCTGACAACAATGGCGCCATCATCAACTACAGTTTGGTCCACTTTGAAACAGGCTGACTGTAAAATAGGAGGCTGATGAAACAGAATAATCAGCTCGTAATATGACATATGATCCTCTCTCAGGGGTAGAGTAATCATCACACTCCAACCATTTTCATGTGGCTCATTATCTGAAAAAGATGTCATATTCCAAATAGCAACATTTAGTGCTTTGAGATATTGATATGGGGTGTTTGATGCTAATTCCTGGTGACAGATTTGGGGATTCAAGACTAAAGACAACTTTGTTCCAAAGTAAAGCATTGCCAATGCTTTCAGGCAAGTCTGTATGGGATGTTTAGTCTGTTGAGCTAAAGGCAGAAAATCTGAGAGGAGCTAAAAAATCGCTGCAACCTGATGTTCACAATGTGGCGAAAGTGGTCTGAACATCAGCCAGAGTACAGAAACGACCACGCCTGCTCCCTGGGATCCATACAGGCGTGTGTGCGATTTGGACATGTGCACGCACGCACGCGCACAAACACACACACACACACAATCCCGTGTCCGACACATCCACACAGGTCCTGGGGTCGTGTCATGTCACCATCTCTTCATGTTAATAAATGCGGTTTCCTGACCAGAGGAATATAACCAACATTCCATGTCAAACCTCCTCCTTTCCTCTTCCTCTGCTGATTAGAAGCTGCGTCCCAACGACACCCACGGCAATAACGCATGAGTAACGATCTCAGCCGCGAGTGGGAGAGGGGGCGAGCGAGAGAGAGAGAGAGAGAGAGCGGGAGAGCGAGCATTAACGGTCACACGGCACTTCACACGAGCTCGTCGCCCCTCCCATCCTCTCCCGCTCTCTCCCCCCCTTCCATCCTCTTTTATCCACATTTCCCTTTTCCTCTGTGGAACATCACAACAAAATGATTGTTACTGTCGTTTTTTCCCTTTTCCTTTTCCATATTTTTCTGCGGATTTCAGGGACCTCCCTTTCCTCGGAACAGCCTGAGGTCCCAATGCGCCGTTTATTAAATTTCTTCCACTTTCCCCCACGTCCATCTCTGCTTTATTCCCCTCCATCTTCTACTTTTGCTGAGAATTCTAGTACGACATGGCACGAGCCAGCATTGATTCAGCCACCGGTGCAAGGGGACCATTTTGGCAGGAAGAAGAGCATGTCAGTGTGAAAATGACAAATTGTGTTGTTTTGCTCGTGTGTTCAATGGGTGTACCGCCATTGAAGTGTGTCTCAGTGTCGTCACGGTCGCTATTTTTCAAACTGATGGTTGCCTCTCCGCGCTTCCACCAAGCCATCGGGCTGCAATCCACACCTTACAAAATGACTTCCATATGGGCGAGTGGGAGCGAAATTAGCTCTAAATCCTCCAAAACTCTGTCTGGGCTGCTCAGGCCTTAAATCTCTTAATCTTAAATCTCATGTCAGTACAGGATTTCTTTTGCTCCAATAAGCGGATATCACGTGCGTCTCAGTGCGGTTTGGGATAAAAATCTTTCAGTTTGTCAGTGTAAACAGACGAGGAAGTATGTAACCCACGCACATGGGCCCTTCAGATCTGTGTGCGGTGCGCCATGAGCTGGAGTTCCACCACATTTGTCATCTTCAATCTCAGAGGAGGAGAGTCAGACACCCTCTTATGTTTCTAATTCTAAACAGTCACTGACTAATTTCTGCCACTTTCCCACAGCCGCAGTCTCAAAATGACTGAACAGGGTGTTTTTTGCAGTTGAAAAAAAAAGGATTCAGCCAAGGGAAGTACATGCACACACACATGCACACAGGCACACACACACACACACGCAGTGATTTCACGCAGCCCGTTCTTTGTGTCATCACCTGCTAATCACCAACAGTTCTATGCATTCCCAGCGATCCCCATGCACTTAATTCTTTAATAACACGTACGCGGTGTCCCGTGGTGACGGGATCCGATATATATCGGAGCAAGTCCGCTGAGCCGCTGTCGGAGCCTCGGCCTTCGGGCCAATAGGCCGCCTGGCAGCCAACGTGAGAGGAAGACTCTGGAGGTTCAGCTGTGAGCGAATTACAGAAAAGGTTGCGCGGAGGAAACGATCTGAGCGTGTGAGCGTGTGTGTGGGGACGACGGTTGCGTTCAGCACGATGCCGTCACGCCAGAGCCCCCTAATCGCTTCCCGTTAACGAATGGAGTCTTGATAGATGTGAACAGCTGGAGATGGAGGAGAGAAACAGGGAGAGGTGGAGAGCAGATTAATGTGGATAACCTGCCAAGAGCCGCGGGCTTGGCTGCTCTTCCCCCGCATGTGTGCGTGTGAGTGTCTGGTTACCTACAGTATTATTGTGGGGACCTCTGTTTACAATTTTAACACATTTCAACCATCTATCAGCAATAAAAGAATATCAGAAAAATGCAGGCAAAGGAGTCCTTGTAACTGTTTTGGGATTGCATCCTCAAGGAGGGGTGCAGGAGCCTGGTGAGGGTCTGAGCTGTCTGGTGCCACAGGACCTACCTGCATCTCAACACCTCAAGAACCAAGGAACTGGTCGTTGATTTGGGGAGTCCAGGCAGGACATGCAACTGGTTCTGATCGAGAGAGCTGAGGTGGAGGTTGTGCTCCCCTACAAATATCTCAAACTGTGGCTGCACATCGAGATGGACTGGACACGTAAGTCGGACCAGGTGTACAAGAGGGGACAGTAGTGGAGAAGAGGACCCTGAACAAATTGCTGACCATTCTGGACGATACCAGCCAGCCTCTGCACACCTTCATCAGCGGCCAGAGGAGCTTGCTCAGAGACAGACTGCTACTCCCCAAGTGCAGGTCCAACAAACTTACGAATTCTTTTGTCCCGTTGGCCTTGAAACTTTTCAATTCCTCATCTGGAGCGCGGAGAGGAGGAATCGAGGGTCTTGGGAGGGGAAATGATGGACGCAACAGAGGAGCAGTGCATCACAGGACTATGCGTCTGTAGACTGACTGTGCCTCACACATTACACAACTCAACACTCCCCCCTGCAACACACATCCCCCCCCAGGCACCAACAACCTCCCCAAGAACCCCTAACACACACAATGGAACACACTCCACCCCCCACCCACACAACACAGCAGCACACGACATCTCCCCCGTGCAATACGCATGATGTATAATGTCTGTGTAACTGAACTCTGAAGGCTGCATATACAGTACATAGATTTATATCCAGATATCTGTATCATACTGATCAGTGATGGATATTGTATAATGTGTACTGTTAAGTTCTCTCTCTGTTGCATATTGTATACTGTTTACTACATTCCATCCTCTGTTTTTCTTGTGGAGCTTGTATTTCTTGGATCACCAGATCAATGGATTGAAAAAGTACCATCCCTTACCTACCTACCTACCTACCTACCTACCTACCTACCTACCTACCTACCTACCTACCTACCTACCTACCACCTACCTACCTTACAGATTGATTTACAAATCAATACAATATGTTTATTATGGATGTAACCCCAACTTTTTCCAGACTGTAGCTCTCAAATTCGTGGTATTTTGGTTACGGGCCGATATTTTGTGGCACCCTAAGCATCAAAGTTAAGTTAGTTTACTATTAGCATGTGAGTTCTATCAAAGAGATCCTTTTTCCTTGCAGTTTTGCGAGTTGTAGCCCTCACCGTACATTGTCTTATCGCACCATCGGCTCAAGCTAGTGACAGATTTCAATGGTGTTAACTGACACATTAGCCAGCGAAAATAAGAGACGTTATTCATGTGGTTGAAATGTGATTCCAGAGTGACATCAAGAGGAAGGAAAATATGGCTCGTCACAAGTGACTCAACAAGAGTTATTAGCGACCTAATGACAAAAGCAGAGCATTGCACTATGCAAGAGGACATAATTCCATGGATACCAAGTAGCATGAGATGGGCTGCAAGAACAAAGAAGTTAGAGGTTAGAGCCTGACTACTCTACAGAGGTTATAAATTACTATCAAAAGAGAAATGAAGAGGAGGAAAAGAGCCAAGAAAAACCAAGAACAATTCTATCAAAAACAGAAAAAACTAAAAGATATTTAACTGTGATGTAAATCATCAGTAAAAACTTACTGATGATTATCTTCAAACCGAACAGAGGGTTTCCTCTCTCAAGCTCAATGTGGCCCTGCTGTGTAAGAGGGAGCACTACCAGCAAGCTGAGAGGACCCTGTACTACAAAGTAATAAAGATATAAAAGATTGGATCAGTTGTACTTTTTGTGCAATACTTGATACGGCCCCACTTCACTCTGACTCTACCTCAAGCAGCTCCCAGGTACCGAAAATTGAGTTTGAGACCCTTGCTCTGATGCTGAAGACTCTTTTTTCTTCTCTGGGGTCAGGGCTGCAATAGGAGCTCAGGTATTTTGAATCATCATTGGAATAGGTAATACACTCAGACTATAAAAACTATTTCTCTGCATGTGATTGAGCACTTGCGATCAGCTCCAGGATCAACACGGCACTTTGCAAGATTAAGGACTTTGCTGAGGTCCATCTCGGCTGGCGGCATGCCGAGCTGTGCGTATCTAAGATTGCAACACTCCTGCTCCGGCCTGATGAATGACGGTAGAAACCCTGGGGACTGCAGCCGTTCTCGTCTCGGCAGCTTTGCTGGCTCTGTGGGGCAAACGCTGGATCGGATCCGCAGAGCTGTGCTCCCTCCCAGCATAATCGTCCCCTTTCAGAGAAATATTTAGCCGTCCCTGGAGTTTCACAGTACTTTTGTCAAGTAGCGGAATTACTGACACGGCCTCACACGTGCGGTGTTCCCCTCATAGTATAAAATAGCACAACTGATAAGTAAAAACGTTCAAGGTGCTGCACACAATAGGTGGAAGACGCCTCAGACGAGGGTGTAACCCGGAAAAAAGATACAAAGAGCGTTCAGACGGAGGAGAGCTTAACAACAGCAAAACACTGGAACAATAATCCCTCTGTCATAAAAAGATGGAAAAACCCCTTTTGTCACAGTGACGCAGAGGTCTCCCTCCTGCTGATCACACACACACACACACACATACATGCACACGCTCCGTGGCTCGCACACGCTTCCCGTCGGTCAGAGAGTGCGACCTGCTGGAACGCGGTAGTCGTGGCAACGACTGTTATGAGGAAGAGACGCGGCGCGAGAAAGACAAAGCACGGGCCTGTTATCTCGTCTGCATCTAGCGGCCACTGATATGAAGGAGCGTGCCGAAGATCTGTCCTCAGACGCGCCTGAAGGAGGGGGGGGACGACTTCAATCTGCTGAGTCACTCTGAAGGTTCGGGAGTCAGACAGGACTGCGCACACACACGCACAAACACAAACACAAACACACACTCTGGATTTTGTACGCGCAGATGCAAACCAGAGTGTGCGTGGGCCGCAAACCAAATGTGGGCATAAATTGCTGAGAATGTTTGGATTGTGTCTCGCGGTATAACATTTGCCTGGGCCACAACAGTGAGCCACGGTGTCTGTATCAAATTAGGCCGACACACACACACAAACACACACACACACACACACACACACACACACACACACCAATAATGACACAAACAAGAAATGAGCGGCTTCAATGTATGTTTTTGTTGGAGATTACAGAAACGAACCATCCGGTCTGAGGAGGGCCTGTTTCCTTTTTTTTTTCTCTACATTTTTTCTTTTCATGCTTTTATTTTTCTAGTAATCATTAAACCGAAGATTTTTTGGTTAGACTCTCTTGATGTATGAGCAGACTGAGCTGTTTGCATGTTGTTTCAGGCGTAAGTACACACACTTCATGTCCAACTAACGTCTTTAAGCATCAAAATATGCAGTTGCAATATTACAGCACGGTGTGTAAAATAACAAATAAGGAATGCAGAAAAATATTTACACAATCATTAGATGGGGATTTTCGGTTGCACTGGCAGCCAGGACGTTCCCAGTAAACATTTATTCTAGACAAACAAACTTTAACATGATTATTAGGCATGCAAACTGTTGCCAAGAGCCTTAAATGCGCCTGAACCACAACTTTTTGTTGGTAAAAAGCTCCAAGGATTCATGGACACAATTTCATGGACCACACGGACACAATCTGAAACACATTCTCGATACATTTATTTGGCAAATAGTAAAACCCTCAACGCACCCATAAACGCACACGCACGGGATGTGTGTGTGCCAGGATGTGCGCAGTGTCCCGCGTGCAGTTGGCTCTTACCCCTCACCTCCAGTCTAGCAAAGATAGAGAGGCAGGGGGAGCAGACGCAGAGAGCAGAGGCTCAGTTTGGAAGCATAACAGGAAAGCCGCTCCCGGACAGCCCTCATCACCGAGACGTTTGACCCTCCATGTGGACGGATTGAGACCTTTGACGTCCCGCGGCCTTTTTTTTTCAAATGCTGCGCCCGTCTGCAGGCGCACGTTTATCGCAGTCAGGATGGGGGAGAGATATCATCTTGAGCTGTGGGACTGTGGGGAAATCGGGCTCCCCTACAAAAGCAATCGATGTGGACAGGGAGATGAAGGTGATTTGCAGTGAGAGTGAGACACACGTTGGACCGCGGCCCTGAAATCTGCGGCGGACGCCGCTGGGGATTAAAGGTGGAGTGGATCCACAGGAATTCCCGCTATATCTGGGCTCTGTCAGCGGACTGTCACTGGGCTCGGTGTGGGGTTTCACCCCGCAGGAGGGGCGGACGCGCTCGCACTGACTCAATTTGGAGCAGGAGGGAAGCGGCTCTGAACAAATAAGTTATTTGTGTGAGTCACTGCATCTCATGACAGAGCTGGAAAAGTATGACAGAGGAATTCCAGGCAGGCAGAGCGAGAGGGGCTGACAAATAAAACATGTTTTTAATCCTGGTCCTGTCTCACTGCCTGTCTCACTGCCTGTCTCTCCCTCTCATCCTCCTATCTATCAATCTATCTATCTATCTATCTATCTATCTATCTATCTATCTATCTATCTATCTATCTATCTATCTATCTATCTATCTATCTATCTTTCTATCCACCCACCTTCCCATCCATCCATCCATCCATCCACCCATCCATCCATCCATCCGTCCATCCGCCCATCCCTCACTCACTCACTCACTCACTCACTCACTCACTCACTCACTCACTCACTCACTCTGTCTGTCTGTCTGTCTGTCTGTCTGTCTGTCCGTCCGTCCGTCCGTCCGTCCGTCCGTCCGTCCGTCCGTCCGTCCGTCGATAGATAGATAGATAGATAGATAGATAGATAGATAGATAGATAGATAGATAGATAAAAAATGGAGGTGAAAGAGCATTCAAGGGGTGTTAAACTATCTACTTGCTGTGCTCTGCTGCGCAGTGACAGAATCTGGCCACCGCGGTTGCTCCACTGTCTCCTCAGGAGACTCTGGACACTAAGTGGCTTGAATCTTCT
>OMPJ01028209.1:2500-32776 GCA_900312935.1 Carapus acus
GCAACGACACAACAATGACAAGCACACACACACACACACACACTCACAAACACACACACGCACACACTAACAAACACACACGCACACACACGCCATGGAGACATGGGCATATTGAGCTTAAGGAAACACAACCACTTAAGCAATCACGTCTTTTTAGGCAGCTGCATGGCCTCCATCTTTAAGAGAGGATGTCTGACCAAAGTGTGTGTTTCTCTGTGACTCGAGCAGTGACCCCACACACACTTGGCCGATTTCGTCCTCACCACAGGCGTGAGCACGGCCCTTCCGTGGAAGAGGATGAAGGAGGAGCAAAGCGTCTCTCGTCCCATTCCCACAAAGTCCCGCGGCTGCTGCTGCAGTGCTGTCAGGCTCCTCAGGCGGAACTCCTCATAGCCCTCCATCGCTGGACACACACGCTGAGGGGGAAACACACACACTCACCGTTTAGCCATCCCCGGTGCTGTGGTCATTAGTCTGAAGCAAAACAGGGCAAATGCAACAAAAGATGTCCTGTCTGGCTTTTGAGGGACTGAATCACACTCATCACATTCCAGTCATAACTCTCTCTCTCTCTCTCTCTCTCTCTCTCTCTCTCTAAGCCTGCTGACTCCCATTTCCTTGTCTCAGGGGGAAAAGACTAGAATCTAGTGTCAGATCAATACCGGTGTCTATTTCTGGAATTTTAGTCAGCAAATCGATAGTTCTGGTAATGAAATATCCATTAAAACGTGAAACTTGGGGCATTATTTTACAATTAAATTCATCTGTGAGGTCATTTTGTCCCGCAGACCTCCTGAGCTTTGAATTAGGGGAGGTGCTGTGCTCACAATTAGCTTGTGCACACACACACACCCACACCCACACACATACATACACATACATACAAATACACACAGGGGCTGCACAGCTGGGCTGTTGTTTCCCGCCGTCGATCGGTCGCGTTCGGGTGAAGCCAGCTGCTGTTCCACCCTCGTTTTGCCTGACGATTCTTTATCATTGACTTAAGAATCAAAAATCAAAAATCCACGTTGCGCGCCGGCTGCCGTCGCCGGCTGGATGTCCGCGGCGGCTCGGCGGCACCGCGGCCGCTATCGCCTCTTACCGTGTCGGCCGAATGACGCGATGTGTGTCCCGCTGGCGAGCCGCAGACGCTGGGGGAGAAACAAAGCGGTTGCCACGACAGATACGCGGTGCTTGTCCCAATCTGTGCAGGAGGACGGGCTGCCCATCACCATCTTCCTCTCTTCCGGGGCACAACAGCGCCGCCTAGCAACAGTCGCGCCCGGGCCGCGTCCCGTTTCGGGGGCGGGAGACGCCTACGCGCCTCGGCGGGAGGGTTATCGCAGAAAAAGCGAAACGAGAAGAGCGAGAAACGAGAAGTGAGAGAGAGGCGTGCTTTCCAGCGAGAGAAGAGGGGGAGCGAGGGGAGAAAGGGAGGAGAAGGAGGAGAAAAGGAGGGTTGAGAGGCAGTGTAGGCTTAACGCGAGGCGACATGGAACGCGGCCGTCTTCCCTTGCCGATAACTATGCAGATATTACTCGTGAGAGTGAGATGTTGGCTCTGGCACTTCAGTTATTTATTGAGTTGTCTGGCACTAACCTACATGGAGACAGAATTGCTTTCATATTTTTGGGGTGCGTCAGCGTTCACAACACAAAGAGAAAATATGCCAGGACACATGTCTATCACTTTTTAGGATCACCTGTAGAATGTGCGTTGGCTTTGATGTGGGAAATATTTAGTTGTTCAATCCATGAATGACGACGGTGACCTCAAGCCAGCACAAAGGAGAACAAGCCTTTCATAGATTTATGAGATAGGGAAAGAAACATACCAATGAGAGCATATCGAAATGATCTGTTGGCAATTTTGCTGGATTGGGACAAATTGACAAACATTGCACTCCACTGTGTTTTATAGCAATTGATACATTTACAGATTCTGAAATCAACTTTCATTCACACACACATCGGCTTCCGGCTGACAGCGTCTTCTGTCACAGCTCGTCCTTGGAGTGAACAGGCCGGGACACACGCAAGTTGTCCTGGTTGTCCCGCAGCAGGGCGTCAATATCGCTGTCCATCATCTTGGAGCTCTGAATAAGCAACAGTGAAACATCTGTTATCACGAGGGAGGTCTGGATGATGAAGCTTTTTGATTTCCTGATAAATGCACATGTGGGGCTACTTCTGATGTGCTTACCTTGAAGGACTCGCGTCTGACGCCCACGCAAGCCGAGGACAGCTCGTAGCAGAGGAGAACATCCAAGCGCTTTGACCCTTTAACCCCCAAAGCCTTGCCGAGCTGCTGATGGTGATTGTCTGGATGGATAGCAAGGGAGAGATTATATAAAAAAAAAAGGGGCCACCGCAAGGGTTTGGAGATTAGTCCTTGTCCAGAAATGGGGACGCAGCACTGATGCCCCAAATCCCTCACATGTTGTTATTGTCTGTCTATCTGGATAATTCAGAAACTATGAAAAGTCCCTCTACCAACATATTAACTTCACATTGTATTTACATGACAGCACAAAATTTTAACAACAAATGATGATTTAACTTTTGGAAGTTCAGTGACCTCATCAGAGGCAACGGCTATGCAATAAAATAATGCCTCTGTCAGGCCGCTGTGACCTCATACATCCTCGTATACAAATACAAACACACAATGCAAAATCGCCCCATTGCCGTCTCACCGAGCAGATGTGCACAGGAGGATCTGATGCTCTGATGTGAATGCCGACTCGAGTCGAACATAAGCCCGTCACACACCCCGCCAACGGTGAGGCCCTCGATCACTCTCTGCCTGCTCTCCTCCGGGGCCTCTGTCACGGCTCTCTCTATCGCTTTTGAGTAATTTCAAATGAGGAACAAGTTTACAGTCTTGTCAGCAAAGTGAGACTGGATGTATAACATAACTTGTTGAGATTGTTGCGAGATAAGATGTGTGATCATTACTTACCCTTTGCTGCTAACAGACAGCTTTCACAGTAGGTTTCTGTGTTAGAAACATTGTAAATGTAAACAGTTATGAGTGAGTGACATGACAGTGAACGCTTTAAAACAGGGGTCACAGTTTGTGACTCCTGTCACAAACATCGTGCCCATGGGCACACGGGCTCCCATAAGGACCACTTAAGGCATGTTCTTACATGTGGGGCATGTTCTACTATGGGGGAAATCACTGCCATTGAACAGTCACTTCACATAGTATTACCACTACTACTGCTATTATTATTAGCACTGTTGTCACTGTTGTTATTACTACTACTACCACTCCTACTTTTGATCTGTGCAGTTTTGTTATTTAGACAGTTTCAAACATATTGTTACCCTCTTAAAATAATTGCCTCGGTCACTTTTATACAAAAATGTTGTTGTTATTTTTTTTCCCCAAATCATCTCCTCATGATGCTGGGCAACCTCTGGTGAAATTGCCGACATCCTCAGTTTAACAGATCATTCCATTCTTCCTCTATTATAATTGCCTACATCGTTGCCTATGAACGTTTTTTGTGTTTCCTGAAAAAATGACTTCTGCAATTATTCTAAGAAAGAGTTGATACCCTGTTGGCCTTTGGCACTACTTAGTGCCCATGAAGTAGTTCTCACTCTCAGAAAGGTTGGTGACCCCTGCTTTAAGGACGGCACTCATCAAATTAGCATACAGTACCGCGCTGATTAACTTACCACGGTCCACATCAGGCTGGGCAGTAACAAGGTGAAACATCCACAGGAGAAGTAGCAAACTTTTCATAGCGAATCTGGAGCTAATTGTTTCCAAAGTGGTGACGGTGAGAGTCAGAGGACACTTCCGTAGTCACAACAGAGGGAGAGAGGGGAAGAGCGAGGTCACGTGACAGATGGAACAATGGGGTCACGCCGGCGGGGCGCTACAGGTGTGTCCTGTCTTTCAGGTTTGCTTACCAGATAAAAGAAAATAGCAGATTTGTTTGGAAGATGACAATTCGTTGAATGCAAAACACTGCCGCGTGGCTACCAGTGCATCTTTGAAAGCACCTGCCGCGATTATGGAGCTGCGTCCCCGGCAGATAGTCGTTCATTTCAGCCTCTCATTCATTCATTCGTTCATTCATTCGAACACGTTGAGTGTAGTATGTGTTTGCGTACTTATTATTCTGGCCACTGTGGGGCGCTGTTTGCCGGGTTGAGTGAGGCGAGCCGTCGGATCGGTCAGATGCGTTTTGACAGATCCCAGTTCGGGTCGCTTTTACCATATACGGATTGACCGGTGGGAGTGGATTACAAACGGAAAATGGAAGTGAGTGCGTTAGGCGAACGTTAGACCGCCGTCCACGACCAGGTAGAGGAAATATTCCGTCTTTAGAACTTCTAATGGAGTGAAAAGCGAGTCGACGTGAGCCAACTGCCAAAAGCGTGACGTGCATCTACTGTGTTGGCAGCCCGGACGTGAGTAAACCCACGCTGCTATGTTTTACGCTATTGCTAATGTTTTTGTGCTTGTTTGTGTTATGTCCCCACGCTTTTTGTTCACTGGGGTGACCTGATTTATAGGTATATACCACTGGATTGGGGCATGTAAAGTGTACGAACTTATCTTTTGGATAAGATAAGTTCGGGTGCTTTTAGCTTCTGTTTCCCGGGTGGGCGCTGTGAGATCATTTGAGGTGAAACGACATTTAGCGGCTCATTCATGGCGTAAATGGACAGTTGGAATTGTCCTTGTCATGCGATTTCTAATGTAAGATAGATAGGAAAAGTTGCTAGTTCCTACTTGTTGGTGGTTAGTATTTTACACAAGTTCAAGTCCCTGATACTCAGTCCAGCCCTTGCCTAAATGCTGCTCTAAGCGAGTTTGATACTCAGAGCTTATAGCTTCGGTAACGAAAGAACATCCCAGTGTCTGCCATGTAGATTTATGGAATTATTACTCGCGCGATGTGTCGAAATTATTAGTTGCGCAACGTGTCGTTGCGCAGTGTGTGAGTTATCTCGGTCAGTTTCATCTTTGGTTAAATCCAATCCCGCCTTCCGCACTTGAGGTCCGAAGGTCGCGTTGTGATTGGTTCCAAAGTCTGAGCAACAATGGTGAGCAAAATGGTGACCGGCAGAGGGCGCATCACGACCACTGTGCTGATCTTGCGTCAAAAGTTGGTAGGATCGTGACAACCAAAATGGAAATGTTTAATTTCCATGTATGGTGAGCTACAATGCTTGCCCGCTTGGAAAAGATCAGATAGATGTTACAAACTGTTGTTGCTGAATGTTGGATCTTTTGCATGATGTCGTTGCCCTTAACACAATGTGATCCATTGTCAAGGTCTTGTTTTATGGTTCAGGCACACAAGAGCCACTTTCCTATTGCGAGTTTTGGTGTGTTGTAACTATCAAATCTGGTGCCCAAGGGTGATATGAATGCATGCTATGAATTGATTTATTCCGTGAGGTTGTAAGGGAACAGCATAAACAGTGTCTAATTGCACTTTTTACTACCCCAATGCTTATCTTTTCTCCAAATGGAACAACCTAATTGATGGAATAAAGTCGGTCTTTGGAATCATTTATCCTGTTATGTCTTCTGTGGGTCAACTATGACCTGTGATCAAGCTGTACTTGTTGTATCTCCCTATACATCATGAATCAGCATTTCTTTTTTCATTTTTGCCTGTCTGTTTGATTTGGTCAAAAGTGTTGTCCACACTGTGATGATCTGCAATGCACTTGGTTTGCGTGGCAAAAAAAAGTGTCTGTAATATGCTGTTGTTTTCCCTCGCTCCAGTTCTACTCGAAGTTTTAGTGAATCTTGTGCTGTCCTATTAATGAAAGGTATTAATTAAAGGTAACTAATCATAGATTACGGTAACTGCTTGCATGACAACCACATGATGCCTCATAGAAAAAGAATGGGCTATCTACTAATTTTTTCTTTTTTTTGTCTATCTCTTTCTCTTGTGCCTTCTTCCTGACATCCGTGTGTTTGGCGTAATTTTGACATTGTGCACTACAGTGTTCTGTGTGTTCTACCTCTTGTCAAAGATTGCATATTTGAAACTGCCAGTTGAATAAGTTCATGACATTCAGGGAGTACTATGTACAGATGCTGTGTATTTGATTTAGGCCATTAATATGAGTGGACAACAACCCCCTCTATTCTAGCATTGTCATCTCACTAATGCTGTGGTTATTGCAGTAGAAGTATGAACTCTGATTCTCTAGACAGAAACTGAGCATTTCAAATATTCAGGTCTCTTGACCATGCAGTCACTGGGCACATACCATAAAACAGACTGTTCCAAATCAGGAATCAGGAATCTTTTATTGTCATTACAGCAATTGAATTGTGTAAGGTGCTGCATTCCGGTGCAAATAGTTCGAATAGACAAAGAAGAAGAAGAGAGTTTGTATATACAGAAAATAATTCACAATCATAATCATGATTTTAGTCGATACATGTACATCAAAATATTACATTTTAAATAACTAACGTTGGTGACGTATGTCACCCTCTTTAAGGCAAACCAACCTGTTCCATTCAAGCCCCGCCCCTCGCGCGCTCTGATTGGCCAGACGGACATGGCGCAGATGGATTCAGGCACGACTGGCGTGCACTTTGAATACAAGTAATTTGACTGGTTAAATGGCAGATATATTTTGCCAAACAATTAGCACGCAAGCGTTGCATAATATGAACATTGCAAAATATACAATTATTACATCGCCGGCTTTCTGTCTAAATATTCGGAAAGAAATTGAATCAGCAAAAATGCCTGAATGAACTCAACTCGCCATTAATGTGAATGTCTGACCCGCTGAGCCACTTCTGTCTCTTACGGACCTGTCGATAGCTATGACTTGCCCCGCGGTGATTTAACGATTCTTTTAAAAAACAGTGATTGGTTAAAAAGGATCTGCTTGGCCATTGAGTATCCCCAGCGGCTGTTTGCAGGATTCAAAGTGTGCGCCCTGGCCGACAATAGCGGGCCCGGGGTGGGAGGGTCTGCTCAGCGGAGCAGCCTGCTGGCTTTGTTACAACCGGGAAGCCATTTTGGAATTCTGCGTGTTGTCCCTGACCAGATAGCACTTTGAAACTTAAGTGTCCGCCCATAGACAGAATTTAGGAAGCCCCAAACGCAGTCGCAGATATTTCGCTGCGGGCTGTTGGATAGTGATTTCGCTTTTGGTCGCGGCGTCGGAATGCGCACCGGGCTGTGTGTCAGGCTAACGTGTGGATCATCTCCGCTTGGATTACGCTCTTACTGGATAACAACATCCATGGAGTCAGAGCAAACGGGCAAGTGGACGTGATGTTCTGGTTAGGATGGATGTAGATATGTGGGTCTAAACACGGACTCGGACCGTGAGATTAAAAATGCGCCACGACCTGTTTGTGGCTTTAATTTTGCCGAGCTCCCTTGACAACTGTGATCAACAGCGAACGACATCACGGCTCATTCATGGCGATTGTTTATGTATCCACAAAAACACAACAGGTGCCTATAGATACACCATTCATTGGAGTGAAAGGGAGTTTGGTTATTAACAATAAATTGTAATTGCACCTGTATAAGCCGTGTGAACGGCGCACCGGCGCCTGCGTTGTTCAAATACATGGCCTCTATATTTAGCAGTGGGCAATCTGAGAGGCTACCGGACTTGTCTGTCATCTGTTCACTCACTATTTGCGTCCATCGTTAAGATAATTTTACATTCTTGTCGGTGGATTTCCCAGAGAAATCAAGACATGTTAAATGACTAGTCGTTCGCGTTTGAATTGCATAAAAGGAGCCTGCAAAAGAAAACAGGGTCGCTGGTCAAAAATCTGTGAGGAGTCAGAATGCGCCACCGTCGTCTTATGTTGTTCAGCCTGTCTCTTGAATTCTCGGTAAATTCTGGTGACAGTGTTGAGCACTGAGCCAGTCACGAATGCCATCTAAAGTTGTTGAGACTTAGTTCAATCCAGCTCAGTTTGAGCAGCGTCAAATTTTGTGTAGTAGTGTGGCTTGTCGTGCTGCGGTGTCACGTTAGATTAACTAATTGTTCTGCGATAAATAAGAATGATCGCAACTTGAGAAGCCAAATAGAAAACCTGGCTGTAAAAGCTGTTTCGTTTTCATTATGCCTCCTCTTGGCTTCGATTCTATGGCCTGGAGGTGAAGTGAAATAGAATCATGGCATGAGGAATTTATTTGCACAGTGCTGTTGGGGTAATTAGAGATAATTACACACATACTGTATACATTATATTGTGCATGAGAATTATAAACTAGCATATTTTCTCACATGTGGCGGCAGTTTTGCTTAGTATTTGTGTGCGACCTCATAGAAAAGGTCTGATGGTGCATTCAGAACCCGTGGGAAACCCGCGCTACCACACGGTATTATGTCAACATTGTACTCCAACGTTGACATCTGGACAGCTGTTCTTCCCCCCGAGTTGAAGTTTCAGTTTCAGAGGCTCGGCCCTCTTCGCTGCTTCTTTCCCGCCTATTGCCTAAACGCTGCCCCACCCCTCGCTGAGTGAGCGGCTCCTTCCCCGCCGCTGCCCCCTCCCTCCGCCGCGAGTGCGTGCTAACCCCTCGGAGTAGCTGCCGGAGTAGCCGTCCCAGCCAGAGGGGAGCCTACAAAGGGGAGAGAGGACCGCCATTCACGCCTCCGCGAGCCGTTTTTTTGCCCGACAGTTGCCGCCTGTTAAGTCGTCGGAGACAAGCCGTTCATTTACAGCCCTCGCTGGCGCCTGTCCCCGCTCTGCGTCAACAACCAACCCGGGCCAACATGCAGGAAGAGGTCAGCCAACTCTCGTCCTTTAGGCGGAGGCACAGTGGTATTGTTTGTTGTTGTCGCTCCGGAGGATCGGAGATGTGTGCGGCTGTCGGCCCGGGCTTTGTCAAATGGCCGTGCAGCAGCAGAAGCTGTAACCGGCGCTGTTGTGCGGCGCTGGAAAGCTGCCCGGTGAATAGGAGCAGAATAGAATCAGGGACTCGCATGTGACCTGCCCTGTGGTATTGTAGCCTGTCAACGGCATTGAAACGTCATTTTTGGACGGGTTCCTGCCGTTGGAAGTTATGGAAAAAATCAAGAGACGGGCTGAACAAGACGTGCGCGTAGGGTTTCACGTGTAGCATGTTCGTGTTTGCCGTGTTAGCTTTGGTCTGAAGAGTTGCTGTTCCCTGCACTCCTGCTTTTGCAGTCTAAACAAAGAAGAATGACCATGGATTTTTCCCAACTGCACACATACACGCCACCTCAGTGTGCTCCAGAGAATACCGGCTACACCTACTCTCTCAGGTGAGACATCTGTGCTGTGTTAGCCTGTGACAATTTACATATTCATCATCATCATCATCGTCATCGTCATCATTGTCACTCATACTCCTGCAGCATTTCACTTGCTCACTATTCTGCTCGGACAGAGACCTTTAGCCTCTTTGCATAGATAGTGAGAGTTTGATAGCCTGGCGCTGTGTTTGTATTGATCTATTACAGTATTTGCATCGCAAACACCATTTCCTGGACTCCTACGTATTCAAATGATGCTCTGGGGACAGATTACAGAGTGGGACCATGTCCCATTGGTTGTCCGAGGTCACAGCGGTCGTGCAACAAACTCGAAAGATCTCTGTGCCGCTGAATCACCCATCTGAACGAGTGAGCCGAGTCCTCCTCTCACCTCTTCACAAGCTATTTTAAAGACTAGTCGGGCAGGAGTGAGGCCTGCATGTGCACAGAGGCTGTCGAGCCCGAGCCTTGGAACAGTCTGAACTGATGGAGATCACGTTGAACACATTCTACACCACTAAAACTTCAGCGGTTGTGGTTCTGATGAGTCACAGTCATGAGTCAGTGTGTGTGAGTTCAGTGTGTTTTTCCACAGTTAGTGGGATATAGTCTGCCCTGCTTCTGTGGTACGCACTGTTATTACTAGATTGAGGGAAAACAAGGGGCTGGCACGCTTCTAGGCCACATTCATGCGGTCTCGAGTAGAACCAGGGATGTGAAAAAGAGAAATTAAAGGATACACACCAGCCGCACCCATATGTGATATTTAGTCCATCATTTTGTCATGCCGCAGGACACTGAAGGTGGAGCTGTGGCTGACACTTGGCCGGGAGCGTGTGCGCAAGAGGCGGATTGCCACCGCAGCCGGAGCGAGGATGTGTGTAGGCAGAGAGGCGAAGCATATCCTCGAGCCGCCACGCATCCTTAGAGAGCTGCGAAAGTATGAAGTCGTGTGAGAGGCTCGTTTATGCATCCGACCTCTCTAAAGGTTTACTGCAGACATCGGAGGAATGCCGTGAAAGCCTCAGTCAGCACGTCCAATCTGTCCTCATTTTGCCGCAGCCAAACAAGTCCGGGCCGCGGTCTCTTTAAGTAGCTGTGTGACAGGTACTATGCGTGCGCTATGTGTCTGAGGTAGCTCCTGCGTTTCCATCGAGTTTCAGGTCGCGTCAGGGGAATTTGCCTCTCAGCTGTTTTTTTTTGTTTTTTTTTGGCATCAAGAGTAACAATTGAAATAGGAAGGTGTGGTGTGGCACGGCTCTGTGTGTCATTCGTATACAGTCACCTTTTGTGTTTCTGTAAATCCAGCTCGGTACAGGTGAATGGCAGCAATTATGAAATTCCTGCCCCAAGCTAAAAAAAAAAAAAAGACTAAGTGACTGTGGAAAAAATTGTTTCCCACACATGCTGGAATTCAGTGTAGATTCCAACCCAGCCTGCTGCCCTGACTCTGGTCATGCTCGTAATAAGCCTCATGGCCGACACCAAGGTGCTGATCCCAGGATTAGACTAATGGGTGATGCTTCTTGATCAGTGAGTGTGTGTGTGCGTGTTGGTTGTGTAGGTTTTTATTAGACAGCTTATGGCGGATGATGGCGGTTTTCATCTCCTCTGGGAAACAAAATGGTCGGGAATATGTGAGTATTCTCGCGCTATAGTTATGAAAGCACGCCGTGTGTTGTTGCAGTTTTGTTCAAACGCGCTGTAAAGCAGCCCTGTCAGAGAATGAGGGTAATTGTTTCTTTAGAGGCACACACGACACGTGGGCGTGTGTGTCCCGCGCTTGGTGTGAGTGTGAGAGTGCAGCACGGACACAGGCAGAGTCAGGTGACACAAAGCGTCGGCCCATCTGTCGTCCCAACTCAGACAGAGCAGCGACATGTGCCGCAGAGGGTCGTCCACCAGGGGAGCGCGGGAGCTTGACCAGTCACGTTCCATATCCATCTACGCCGATCCCCCGCCCCGCCACTGACTTGGTTCACAGGGAGCCATTACAGCATGAGGAGCGAAGCTTTGAGCGAGGGATTTACACCCAGACTTCTGCTCAGCAAGTAACAATCCTCGCTGTGTCGTCGTCCTCAGTCGCCCTTAGATTGTTACAGCAGTTTATCGTAGCAAACAACTGACATTCATGTTTTCACCCTTGAGTAACAAGTTGCATATTTAAGTCATGTCTCCCCCCAAGCTCTTCAACAAATATTGTATTTTTATCATATTTGTAAATGTCACATTATAGCAGGGGTGCCCAAAACGTCGACTGCGGTCTACCAGTCGACCGCGGTCTACCAGTCGACCGCGGAGGTAATGTGGATAGTCCGCGTCAAGCAGATGTACACAGACCGGCATGCGCATGCGCGCACATCGACAGGTATGCGCAGGCGCACACAACGACGCCTTCCTCGCTTACCAGCGAGTTATTGTTTAATTTAGATTCTAAGTTGACACTCAGCTCCCAAAACGAAGCTGAGTTTTTTTTTAAAAAAAAAGGGAAACTCAGCTCCCAGTGTTCAAATTGGTGTCCATCACCACGGATAGAGCACACGCGATGGTTGGCCGCTTGAATGGATTTATTGCCAAGTGCAGGGAGGACGACGCTTTTCTGGACTTCCTTAATTACCACTGCATAGTACACCAACAAGCACTATGCGCGAAAATGCTCAACATGAAGGATGTAGTGGATTTGGCAACGAAGATCGCCTGTTCTATTCGCGCCAGATCTCTTCAAAGACGGCTTTTCCGTGCGCATCTGGATAACGCAGACTGTGACTGCTCTCTGAGTTACTGTTGCACGCTGATGTCAGATGTATGGAGCCCGGCAAGTATCACTGGGTAAAAATAAATAAATAAATAAAAAGAAGAAGGCCGCGGCAAAACTGCGCGCACGGCTTTTGCAATCCGTGTGCGCAGTTTATTAATCGGTGCGCACGGTCGAGGCAAATTCCTGCAAAAATTTCGAGACCTGTGTCCGGTAGCTGTCAGGTCAGTGTCTACTGTCCAGATAATGTGTCTGTGGCTGGTTCCATTCAGTGCAAGTCAACAGAGTAAGGTAAGGACCCAAAAAAGTGTTGTATTCAGCACTGGTCAAGAAACTGGGGGCACCCCTTAGATAGATAGATAGATAGATAGATAGATAGATAGATAGAAAAAATATATGACTTGGCCATTTTGAAAGTAGCTCGCGAGCACCCCTGCATGACAGCAATGCCACACCTGAGAGCATGCTGAGAAAAATCAGATCCACATCTAAAGCACGCACACTTTTGTTTTAGGTCAAGTCAAATTAGGTTTGGTGAGGTTATGTTAGGTATTGGTGAGAGTGTGAAAGAACAGCCCTATGGTTGCTCATTTATGCTCCTGTTTCAGTAGTCGGGACAGGTGGTGCGAGTCTGTTCACACAGTGGCACCACTGGTCAGGCGCAGGGCACTGAAATGGCAACAGCTGGAATTTCTTATTTTTTATGAAGGCAAGAACGTCCCCAGCTATCACTGCCCAGGAGTGTGTGGACTCTTTACAAAGAGCTCCTTGATTCACAGCACAGCCTGGATCCTCTAGAAAACATCGCTCACCGGCCACACACACACACACACACACACACTCTCACTCTCTCTCTTCTCAGCGAGCTGTTTAGAGTAGTTTCCTTGGCAACTGCTGCAACATGAAACGGCACAGCGCACCGGGAAGCGAAAGCACGAGGCACGGCAGAGTAACTGCGAGCACCAACGTGGAGGCTGTGGGAGGGAAAACTAGGGCGGGCTGGACACGATCCTAATCGCAGAGCCGATTCCTCGCCGCGTGGAAGTAGTCGCACAGAAAGTCCAGGCCCACCAGCTCGGTCCGGCTCAGCGCAACGCCCCTCTGATTAAATATAGACAGCCGGACCTCCAGGGAGACACGGCTCCGCTTCAGAAATGATTAGAGGAAACAGGAAAGGAGAGCGTGCTCTGTTTACGTGTTCTGTGTTTGGATTTTGGCCTTTTTTCCAGAGAGTTGGCGAGCAACAGCTGAATTTCAGGCTGAGGTATAGCATGGCTCCACACTAAGCTGGATTCCCCACATGCTGTCAATGGGGAAAAACAAGTTAGACGAAACAACAAAAGGTCTAGATGCAGAGCATGTGGTGCAGAGTTGCAAGTTTAGCTTTGTGTGTATGAGAAATTCGGAAGCCATTGAGCCCTGTGGCGCAAATGAGTTGTTTTTTGTGTGCGTAAATTTGTTTGTGCACGAGTCTTGACAATGCTTCTGAAACTACAATGGTGGTTTAGAAGCTGAGATTTACAGTTTGTGTGGCTTTAATGAGAGACAGTAGCTACTTGTCATTACAAACGCTCGACGAAACTCGAAAAATCCAAAAAGATGTAGCAAACACAAACGGAGCTGCTCTCTTACGACAAATGATTGTTTCAGGATGTCATCACAGTCGTTGAGAATAACTATTAGCAAGATGAGTGTGAATTTCACACACACGCGCACACATATTCCAGTCTGAGAGGAGGAACTGACAGCAGCTTCCACTTTAGATCGCATGGGTTACATTTGCTTGAGTATGTGTGCTCGCATGCCATTCCGCAGAGTTAGCAATCATTCATTTGCATCAAGGAAGCAGACAGACAAGCCTGTTTTTCCACTCTCTCTCTCGCTCAAGCATATTTTCGACAGCACACGCCGTGCCACACCCTGACGAAGGCCTTGAATCTGTAGTCGCTGAGTCAGTGGCTGTAGCAGAGCCATGCCGCTCATCCTCAACGTCATTTACTCGCTGTTTGGGTTTTGAAAAGTGCCACAATGTAAGCACCAAACAAGATGCCGATGCGGTTTGGTGCCTCCCCAATGCTCACACAGGCTGCCGGGAGGATAAAGTCCACGCAATAGCGATCCGACTGACGAAAGCTCGCCTGCTGTGACCGCAGATGTGTGACATAACAGTATTACTGGGATGTGAGGGGAGATTTGAATCCAGGATTTTGGCAGCTATCATCAAATGATGTGGTCATGTGACATTCTGCATCCATTATTTTGAGCCTGTTGAAGTTCTGAATGTCTTTATTAGTAATGCGATCATGATTAGTGTCTGTGGTACCAGATCGACATCTTCAAACCTCAGATTGTGATTGTGTGTGTGTGTGAGGGCTTGTGTCGCATGAGCGGTGGTGAGATGGAAGTATGAAGCTCCTTTCACACCTTCAGGTGAATCACAGCCACTGTCAGTCTCACATCTGATCACAAAAATGAATTTAATGAATTTCGTAGCGGCAGTGTGTCGACAGGCATCAGGCCGAGTGTGGAGGAAAGCACGTAACCGGCTCCGCTCTGCTAATCCTTGCGGCTTAAAAAAAGGACACCAGCGCTGTGCGGTGTGTACACACGCACGCACACGTCATCGCAAAGTGCACAGATCACATATCGGTGTGTGTGTCCTCAGATTTGCATGACAGCAGCCAGGGGACGAAGCCGCTGCGTTCAAAAACAAATAGCAGCGGTAATCAGGAGGAAGTGACCCCTCCTCTCTCGGCCACTCTCGCCCATCCAGCCGCTGATAAGATGCCTTACTCCACCTCTGTCCTGCTACGTGTGTGTGTGTGTGTGTGTGTGTCGCACATCTGCGCAGTCTCACACACACACACACACAGGCTGACCTAGTTGAGTTTTTCGAGTCTTGCGAGCCATGGGAAAGAAACGGGGGCAGGTCTGTTCAGCAGGTAGAGGCCTCATACCACCAGCCAAGACACGCGTGTGCACGCACACACACACACACACACACACTCACTCCACCTGCCTCAGAATAATTTGTAATGATAACAATAGTAATACAACAACAGCACAGTTGAACAGTGATGACTTTGTACCAGCCGGCATCAATATGAAAAGTAAATGGATGAGACAAATGAAGCGATAACAACATTACAACTTTGGAGATAGTTTGGGGGCATAGTGCTCTGACGTTTGTTTGCACTTCCGCTCGATAAATGCAATTAAATGGCAGATGCGGCTTCCTCCTTCTGCCTCTCTTCGCTCTCGGCCTGGGCAGAATGTTTTGGCGGGGCACCTTTGAATGTGATAGTTGCCGCGCCCACTCTGCCTCCGCTGGAAATTCGACTGTGTTTACATCGCTCCTGTAGCACTCCCACTGGCTGACTCACAGCCGGGGCGTGCACTCAAGAATCCATGTCGGCAACAGCCACACGGCCTGTTTCCACTCACATGTTGGCTCACAGTGTTTCAGGGTGGGTGTTCCTGGGTTTCTCATCGTGGGCCTCGTTGCCGGACAGAATGTTTGCTAATGCTAATTGTATGATACAGGCTGCTGTTCCCTCATCCATGACTTTGCATCCCTATGTCCTCGCCATCCATCCTGCTCTCTCTCTCTCTGTCTTTCTCTTTCTCTCTGTTGCTGACCCTGTGTGCTCTTGTCGCCCCTCTCAGTTCCAGCTACTCCTCGGTGGCGTTGGCTTTTGAGAGGGAGCACCAGATCGCGCCAGTGTACGACTCGCCCAGGATGTCCCGGCGTAGCCTGCGTCTGCAGACCGGCGCCGGTGCCTATGGCACCACAGGCGAGGCCGGCTCCTCGCAAAACCACAGCAGCAGCAGCTACACCAGGAGGGAGACACGGTACACAAAAGAGTCCACCACACATGCTGCGTTTCTGTTCGACTTAAGTGTCTCACAGCTTGTCTCCGTTTTCAGGACGCTGCGCAGCCGGAAACAGCAGTCGACGTCCAGCTCGCAGTCTTTGCCGCTGAATCAGCCCGACACGCCCAGGAGGACCCTCACCTTCTCCGTCACGAGTACTCCCATCGATGGCAGCCGGGCGGCTGCGGACGCCTCCTTGCTCTCCACGTCGGCCGCGGACCAGTCACGGGTCCGACACCGCAGCAGCACCACCACCACCATCACCACCACCACAGTGGATGGACACTGGGGTCAGTAGCTCCTCCCTCACAGATCAGGAAACAGGAATCTCTTATTGTCATTACGGCTTTTTTCATTGTGTAATAAAATGTAGCCGCTGAGTTCTGGTGCAAAATGGTATTAAAAAAAGAGGAAAAATCTACATACGGAAAAAAGTGTAGATCAGAAAATATAATCAGCCCTGAAGGCCCACCGTGTTTATTTGTTTACATACTTTTGTGTTGTCGCGTGTTTTTGTTTCTGCCGCAGGGAGTCCCAGCGTCCACCACAGCTCCTCGGGCGTCAACGGCGCCGTGGGTGACAGCGCATCCGAGTCCCACGCCAACGCGGGGGTCAACGGTTACATCTGCCACGACTGCTCGGTCCACTCGCCAAGGCAGGACGACCATCACACGCAGAGCTCCTCCTCGGCCTTATCTCAGGCTGCATCAGCCTCCGCCAGCGCCCTCCAGTCCTCCTCATCTTCACTACCCTCCCAAACAAGCAGAATATATTCCAGATACAGTGGTCGCAGAGAGCATACAGGTGAGATGCCGGGCTTGTTGTGCTAGGCAAGGCTAATGTGTGCGCGCGTGTGTACTGTATATGTGTGTGTGTGTCCCTCTGGCATCCACGCACAAGAGAGCGAAGAACTGAGCTCCTACGGCGGTGACGATGTAATGGGCAGTGGTCTCTCCCTCCAGGTGTCCTGACATCTGTGTCTAACACGTGCACACGCTACGGCAAGCGAGCGCTGGCGCCCATAGCGTCCTTGCTCACCCTGCTGCTCAGCAGCGTCCGCTGGCTGGGTTCAAAGGTCAGGAGCCAGCCAGGAAAAGGTACAGCGCCATGGAGGCTCATTGTCATCATCATCATCATCATCATCATCATACTCTTGTCCTCCCACAATAATCCATGCGACCACCCATGTCGCCGATCATTTGCCTCAGCAGGGGATCTCTGCTTCTCCCGCTCCATCATCTCACCCTCACCACATCCTCACCGCCGTTCTAGTGTTCGTTTTCGTTGTGTGGCTGTTAAATCGAGGTTTTGCCAGCAGGTGTCGTGGCGTTTTCCTCGAGCTGGGCGCGACGGGCCGCGTCGTCCGGCCTGTCCCAGCTGTGGCTGCTAAAGCAGAGCACCCTCCTCAGGCTGAGGGGCCACAGGGCCAATGGCTATAAAGGACAAGGTACCCGCTACGAGGGTCGAGTGTCGCAGCTCCGGACCCGTCCACGTCTTTGCCTGTCGCTCTTATTTGATATAATTTTCCCCCTCAGCGTCGGGGTGCGTTCTGGGTCTGACTTTGCAGGAGGACTACCTTTTTTCTTTTTTTCTTTTTTTTTAACGCATTTTTCCGTGGTGGATTTGTGCACTAACGTCTCTGTCCTCTTCAAGCTGCTGTGCATCTAGCTAGCAGAGCAGAACTCGCTCTGTACTTACGCTTGGTCACCATTTCTTTCTGGTCGTCATTCGCATCCATGTCTTTTTTACTCTCCACTGCTCCAACGTGCATCCTAAGAAACCTTCGGGGCTTCATGCATACGTGCACACTCATCTTCTTCACATGCCCATGTGTATGTCGCATAAAGGGACCATCCTCTTTTCTCGCTCTATCCTCTCTCTGCCATGGAAAACGTCTCCTGTCGTCGCTTTAATTTTCACCTAATATTTACACCTCTGTTAATAATGCCAATGCATGGTTTTTTTTTTGTCTTCCAGCTCATTCGAGCGACCATGGCAGCATAAATGAGATGCGATCAGCCTCTGAGGATGCATCACATTTTAATCTCAACGGTTCCCTGTGTAAGCATGCACACGAAACACACACACACACACACAGACGCACACACACCCACACAGTCGCTCACTTCCCAACCCACTCACACTAAACATATGTGACCCGTCATGCGTTCAGTCAGCAGGGGATGTTTTGAACTAGTCGGCAGCTTTTCGATCGTTGTGACCTGCAACCCTCCATCGGGCCCCAAAGGTCATTTGTCGTAGACGGGGGACAAATTCTCTGTCTAACAAGCCACTTTTCAGGTCTTAAAATTTAACGACAAACGCTAACATGTGAAATGCATGTCTGGACGTTTTCAGTTGAATAACAAAAGTTTAACATGTCAAGTGAGAGAGTGTAACAAAAAGTCACACTTGACAGTTGGAGCAGCAGGCATAACAATGGAACGCCAACCTGAAAGTTGGAGAAAGTGATGCGAAACCATGCGGGGTGAATCTCCCAGAATAGATTTCGATGGACAGCCTGCGATCCATTTATTTTTTTATGTCTGCTTCAGGGCTTTGGTTTGCCAAGATAATTTAGCTGATTTAAATTCTTTTTTTTTCTTTTTTTTGCTCTCCACCCTCTCTATTTTCTTGACCCTCTTTTTTTTTCATCTGCTGTGTCTTGTTTTTTGTTTGTTTCGACTTGTTTGTCTGTCAACCATCGTCATGGGCTGAAACAGGTGATGACTGTAGAGGGAAGCAGTGCTCCGCACACTCCGTCCTCGTCACACACTCCTCCAGGTCTCGACGCCTGGCGGGGGCGCTGTGGAGCGGCCTGGCTTACACAGGTTAACGAGCATTCCTCGTTTATCGCACCGGCCTCCTGTCGATCCGCGACCGCACGTCTGCGTTAGGCTCTTATCAATCCAGAATTCCAGAGGGATCAGAGACCTGATCTGTGCTGACTTGTTTTTTTCCCCACCTCCGGCCTGTTTTTGCAGGTCACTGCCTTCGCCAGCCAGGCTACTACATGCTGAGGGCCAGCAGGTCTGCGGCATCGGGGCTCTGGACGGTGGCCGAGCGGCTTGTCTCACTCCTCTGGTTGCTCCTCGTTGCTCCAGGTTGGTGTCGTCGCACCCGAGCAATCATCAACGCTCCTTCCCCGACAGTTTCTCACACCCTCCGCACCCCTATGTCTCTTTGACTATGTCTCTAGTGAGGGCCGGCCGAGGACTCCTGTGGTCTCTGGCAACAGGGTGGTACCAGCTGGTGACTTTCATGTCTCTCATCAACGCCGTCTTATTGGAACGGTAGAAGCTCTTCCCTGAAACAAATCTTATGAATAATGCAAATTTCTATATGTTTATGTGATCTAAATGGCCTCTGTGTGTGTGTGTGTTTGTGTCCCAGGTACAGAGGTGTCTCGAATCTCCTGAAGATGCTGCTGGCACTACTTTTGTTACTGTTTTTAGGTGAGTTTCATTTACTTCATGTAGCGGCGCCTACACAGGATTGCAGCGATCACATGGTAGCACTATCACACAATGAATTGACACCACACACACGTTCCTCTCCCATGTGCACCACAGATTCAGGTGGTTCTCAATATGTTGAATACTCCAGCTCCATATTGTTCAGCATTACAAGCTTGAAAGAAGTGGGGCAGCTTTAACTCAAAACTGAGAGACAAAAGAGATTTTACTGTGTGTGTGTACATACATACAGTATACTGTGTATACTGTACATATGGTGTGTGCGTGTGCTTCTGTGTGTGTACATCTAACTTTAGGGGGGCCTTTAGCACATAAGTTGTCCTGCACTCTTTGACCTCCACCAATGAAAGGGAGAGCAGCTAATTGAGGGGAGGGGAGTGAGTGGAGGGGAGGGAGGAAAGGAGGAACAAGTGAGGGGAGGAGAGAGACAGGACCATCATCAAAACTTCTCCAAATATTGACTTAACTGGTACTTTTGTAGATGCTCTAAAAAACTTAATGGCACCATTATATTGATGGCAACATAATTCAATAGCGAGATGATTCACTGGCAGATAAAGGCAGTGTTACTATTGCCTCCATTGTGTAACGCTAATTGACCCAAGCTAGCATGTTTTGGAGCTCTTGGAGACATCACTCTTCTGATATCTGTCTGTGGTCTGCAGTGCTGTTGCTGTGGTCACCCTACTTCTGGGCCATGTGGCCCTTCCTGCCAGCCCCCATCGCTGTCCTCGAACCAGAAGCCCAAGTGGTGCAGACCCCAGCTACGCCCATCTCACAAGCCTCGGTAACAAATATCAGAAATTTTTAGTTGAAGATGACGTATTAGTGCGGCTGGTATTTTTCAGCTGTATTAAAGAGAGTTGTCTTTTTGCCCTCAGTCGGCGCTCCCCCCGGTGGTGGTCTCCAGCATGGACGCAGAGCGCCTGGAGCGCGTGGAGAAACAGCTGGTACTGCTCTGGGAGCAGGTCCAGCAGGGCAGCCAGCAGCAGGGGAAGCACCACCGCAAGCTCATGGACCTCTACAGCAGCCTGGGGGAGCAGTTCCTCACCCAGACGGACAGGAACAAGCTGGAGGTCTGGGTGTCCTCACTGCTGGAGCAGAGGATCGGCGTGCTCAGAGGAGAGCTGGACCAGGACAACGCACGCACAGCAGAGGTGCGGGGGGCGTCTGGCGTGGGTGGTTTCAGAGGAGTTACCGCATGATGTTTGATCTAAGACTGATGTTTGTGTGTCGGTGGAAACCGCAGAAAGACAAGCAGCAGAGGCAGGAGCAGCAAAAGAGCCTTGCAACGCGGCTGGCAGACCTGCAGGGAATACTGACGAGTCTGTCAGCCAAGACGGAGGTGCCCCACGTTCCCCCTTTCTTCATTTTAAAACCAAGCTCGGCAGACAAAGTGACGTCTTTCTTTGACCTTTGCATCACAGGAGATCCAGCTTGAACAGCAGACCTACAAGAAGGCCCAAGAGGAGGCAGAGAAGCAGCTCGCTACTTTGAAGGCTACCCCGGCTCCACCTCCTGTCAGGTACACAACTCTTCACAATCCTGCTGTTGACGCAGCAAGCAGCATCTTACACGGCCTCTTCCTCCCTCTCCTCCTCTCAGCGTGGGTGTGAAGCAGGAGCAGCACAACGCACTGCTGACGGACGTGCAGAGGCTCGAAGCTGAGCTGAGAATATTCAAGCAGGAACTGCAGGGGGTGATGGGCTGTGCAGGCAGATGCGATCAGCTCAACACGTTGCAGGACACGGTAGGAGCTCGCGCGTCTCGCACGCGCGTGTCACACAGGTGTTAATTTTCCGTCACGAATGCCGCCCGTCCCTGTTTGCAGATATCGGCCCAGGTGTCCTCGGAGGTGCAGAAGGAGCTGCGGGGGCTCCTCTTCGGCAGCGGCCAAGCGGGTGAGGTGCCGGAGTCGCTGCTCGCCTGGCTCTCGCAGCGCTACACCAGCACGTCCGACCTGCAGGCCTCGTTGGCGAAGCTGGAGCTGAGCATCCTAGAGAAAGTGTCCCAGCAGGTGGAGCAGAGCCGAGCTCAGACGCTGGGCGAGGCCGAGACGCAGGCGAAGGCTGTCGTCAAATCGGTGACCAGCACAGTCCAGCACGTCGCCTACGGCGAGGGACTTTCGGAGGAGGTGAGGACTCCTTCTCCACCAGCCTACTCATACGCTATCTGCGTGTCTCAAGACAAATCCTGATTTGTTGCCCCGTTCTCTCCTCGGCCCCCCAGCAAGTGAAGCTCATCGTCCACAACGCTCTGAAGCTCTACTCGCAGGACCGAACAGGCCTTGTGGACTACGCCCTGGAGTCTGGAGGTAAACAAAAACGGCTGCAAGAAACCTACATTAAGATGGCTGCTCTGATCCTCACATCTTCCATGCGTTTCATGTAACAGTGGGTGTCGGCTTAAGTGAGGTCAGAGGTCGTGGGGGGGGATTAGAGGCAGAAGATGGCTGTCTGCTGACCTACATGAAGGTTAAACAGACCTCTGACATGGCATTAGAGCCAGACAGTACTCTGTTGCCATAGGTTACCAGACAACGACCACATATTTCTTTGACTATATTACAAATGACATTATCCACATGTCAAACATCAATGAGGTTCCATAAATGACCGTGGTGTCTGCGCCTCTATGTTAATTTGGCAGCCGTGATGAGTCGTCTGTTTGTTTTTCCTCAACTTCCTCAGGCGGCAGCATCCTCAGCACCCGCTGCTCCGAGACCTTCGAGACCAAGACGGCCCTCATGAGCCTGTTCGGCCTGCCGCTCTGGTACTTCTCTCAGTCGCCACGCGTTGTCATTCAGGTGAGGGGAGAGTAAAGTTATTCTCCGTCGTTTAGGATCACTTCAGTGTCACTGTAAAACCCTTTTCCCCCTTTTTGTCTCTTCTCCCCTTCAGCCGGACGTCTACCCAGGCAACTGCTGGGCATTCAAAGGCACCCAGGGCTACCTGGTAATCCGGCTGTCCATGAAGATCCTGCCCAAGTCCTTCTGTGTGGAGCACCTCCCCCGGGCCCTATCCCCGACCGGAAACATCACCAGTGCCCCACAAAACTTCACCGTCTTTGTAAGGAAGGCTTCACAATAAGCAGGCCCGATTCCGCAGCGCCTGTGCTGACATGTTTATTTGTGTAATAGGGTCTAGAAGATGAATACCAGGAGGAAGGGACGATGCTGGGGGAATACAAGTACGAGGAGGACGGGGAGTCTCTGCAGTCCTTCCCAGTGATGGTAAAGGGTAACCGTCTCATTTATCTCCCACCTTCACCATCTGTCATAGTGCGCTGAGGATTTCTCTTCCTCTCTCTCTCCATCTCTCTAAGACGGACAACGACAAAGCTTTTCAGATCATCGAGGTTCGGGTTCTGTCGAACTGGGGCCACCCAGATTACACATGCCTGTACCGCTTCAGAGTCCACGGAGAGCCGCGCCCCCAGTGAACAACCACCGCTACAGCTCTCACACACATGCCATACATTTCGCCCTCCATCTGTACATAGCTCTCGGCCTGCTTCATAAAAGTGGAGGAAACTGGTGGACATTTTTGTACAAAGCACCCAAATGTGCGAGATGTCAAAGGCAAGGTAACTCGGCCAAATCATGCGGTTTTGTACGGTTGTGAGAATCATGGGAAACAACTGCACAGAATACGAAGGATCAAGGGAAATACGGTTGAAGAAGGTTAAAGCCCCAATGTCCCCAACTCCTCCTGCACTGAATCTGCGGATTGTGAGCGTCCGGCTGAGCGGCCACAGCCAACAAATCCTTTCCCCATCACGGCTACCGCCTGAGGTGGCTTGGATCACAGACTCATCTCCCCCTTTTCCTCAGACTTTTTGTCTCCTTATTTTTGTGTTCTAAGCATCGATATTTCATTTGGACTGAAATATCGATAACAATAATATATTGGACTCTCATGTTTGTATCGCTCCCAAGCACCCACTGCTAAGGTTTGCCTCACAGAGTAACACGAGCGATGAGTGCTTTTATTTTGAAGGCGGGTCCAATGAGAGCTGTTGCATCGCTTGCAACCTCTGACCACACCGTTGCGCAATTGTCCACTGGCAGGTTGAATTGTCCCCTTGCACAGAGTGTATATTGATGGGCAATAGTGGAAGCTGTGCTTGGATGGAAAAACTAACTGGATTAATTCAAGCATGTGACTCTTGCCAGAGCTGACCATTTTTTACACATATCGTGGATTAAAATGTGTGTGAACCCCTGCCCACAGACACCCTTTAGCAAGACTTAAGACACATTTTAGTTTCTATCCAGAGGAGCAAGGCGCTGCCCACCGATGAGACGGTTGAGGCGGCAGATGTAAACGTCCTTCTGAAATGAGCTCCCATCATTCAGATATCCTGAAGGAATGTAACCTGTATATTTTATTATCAATAGCTGGTTATTTACAATATTTGCATTTTTCAGTGTTGCTTTATATAAAACACCGTGGTAATATCATATTATTACCATTGTTTTTACTAATAATCATTGTGATGTTTTCTTTTCCTTTTTCCGGGTAACAATTATGTCAGCGAATGCACTGTCACAACTTATTGGAGAAATCTTAGTGGCACAGGTCCTCACAATTTGTTGCAAAAATTAGGATGTGTATTCAATTTGTGGTTGCACAGACAAAAGTCTAAAAATGTTATGTAAAGGAAGATGTTTTGTGAACAATTGTATTTATTATGAAGTCAATTAGTGACTGCAAGATATGACTTGAGTGCAATGTATATTTTGTCAAAAAGCTATTCAGTGCATTTTGGAAGCATCTTGGGATTTTTTTAAATAAATGGCTATTTTTGTTCAGTCATGAGATTGCCTATCTGCTTTTTTAAGTATTCTAATTAAAGACCTTTTATTTTGGATATATCCCACAAGGTCCCGTTGTCGTAGCGGAGGACGTGAGATGTGTTGAGTGACGTATTCCATCGCGATGACGTCAGTCACTAATTGTGCTCCTGTCGCTCAGTGACCTGTACTGCCTCCTGGTGGCGCATATACAGTCCTAATCACTGTATGTGTCTCACGTCATATCGTGATTTATTCATGTTTCTTCTGAATGAAGGTGTCGAGTCTTTAACTTAAAAAAAAGAAAAAAACTTGCAATAACTACCATTAAATTAGTGAGCCAACTGTCCCTGCATCTCCCCCGACCATCGCACTCTAGCGGTGAAAAAGCAGAATGCAGAACGACTATCGTTATGTCGCAACAACTTTCTGCCATGACGCTGGTTTGGGGTCAAGTATCGCAAAGATATAGCAGACCTTTTAAACAGCTGATCATAGCGTCAAATGCGGGGGGCACTTATGCTTAAATGTGAACGGATAACAGTTAATGACGTCAGGAATCAACTATACAAGCCAATTAATGTACGAGTGCAATGTGCAAGTGTTGGCGCGCAAGACATAAATTTCTGTTGTCACCCCTCGCGGTTTAATGCCATCTACTGTTGCATTTATACCCTCTGTAATTGAGGGCTCAGTCTTTGAGAAGGCCGCGGTCACAGCTTGGAGTTATGTGGTTATAACTTAAAGTTTAATCGGCGTTGTCCCGGGATCTGTGTTGACCGCGCCCCTTAGTAACCACAGAGTCATTAGCAACCAGCCGAGGAGACTGATAAATGATGGCGGAAGGTGGCGAGGGCCAAATGTCTTTGTGGGAGAAAGTTTGTCAGGGTAATTTGCTGATACATCATAGAAATATGCGCAGATTTCCAAAGGAGGAAATTGAAATATTCAAACGTGTTCTGTGTTTGGATTGTTTTAGAGTATGAAGCCGAGCGGCCGCGTCCTCCCAGCACGCTGAGGACGAGAGGTTCTGCACACAGCGCCATCTTGCGCGCTAGCCGCCATGGAAGCAAGGTACGATCAGACCATTCTTAATTTGTATATACATGTTTCCAGAATATATCAATGACAGCGTCAGAGCGTTGAAGTCACCTATACACATTACAATTTGTTATTTAAAATCGCGATCATAGCTATTATGTCCCTTTGGCACACCCATAGTTTGTGTTGCGCACGCGCACGATGGATCTGGACGTTTTAAGACAAGTGCCCTACATTGCTCATAGTTTGAAAGAATCAATTGATTTAAGCAAAACATTGCGATGAAAACGTTGTTAATCAAAATGTAAAGATGACGATTTTTGGTTTCGTGGTTACTTACTCCGCAATCCTTATATTATGGTACACATTGTTAGTATCGACTTGAAAATGTCTTCAAATACTAAGTAACTAAAGCGTAAACATGCGATTAAAAAGCCAATTAAGTACGTTTACCCTCAAAAACTTAACAGAATAATAGATGGAAAATGTTGGAAATGTAATTGTTTGACAGCCTTGTTATATAAACTGCATAATTCATTGCCCACGCTCTAATTAATTGTACTTGATTTAATCAGGTGAATGGACATGCCAAACGTTCCACTGCCAAATCCGCAGCTGGAGACACACCTCAGCACTGTAAACGTAAATAAGGGCTGGTGCTTTGTACTGAATGAAAAGGTGTACAGATGCACCTGCTAATCTGTGTGTGTGTGTGTGTGTGTGTGTGTGTGTGTGTGCGTGTGTGTGGCAGGTCCTGTCACACCATTCCTGGAGGAGACTGTGTTCCCAGTGTTGTTGCCTGGACTGGAGGCCATGCTGAGAGAGGCTCAGAACTACCACTGTTTCGAGGTGTGTGTGTGTGAGCCTCAAATGAACAAAAGCGAAACCATTCGGATTCCTCATAAATGTCGGAATGATGAAGTACGGCATGGTGCTCTCACATCCCTGTTACAGAGGAGAGAGACGGCGTTCAATCCATGTGACTTCCTTACTGAGTGGCTTTACAAGTAAGGGCATACAAACACACACACACACAAATCATTAACACTATCCTCATACAGTATGAATAAGTGAAATTTGCACATGAGCAGTGTGTGTGTGTCTTGTGTTTTCCTTTGTAGTCATAACCCGCGCAGGCATGGCGACACTAAGGTGAAATTCCCACAAATCCCATTTGTCAAGGAATGGCTCAACGAGCAGTGAGTGGCCGCACGCACACACACATGCACACCCACACACAAACACAAACACGGGTATCATGGTCCGGTTTTGTTTCAAAATATCATTTTGTCACCAACATAAAGACACACATGTACATGTCGATGAATAATGCCTTTTTGCAAGCTCTACATTCTTTTTTTTTTCTTTTTTCTTTTTTTCTCTCTGTCACTCTCTCATCCCCTCAGTCCGAGGCCTCCTGTCCCATTATTCCTGCAGCTAACGGACCTGCAGGCTGTTCTGCTCATCCAGGCTTACTGGAGGGGACATAAGGTGAGACCGGGAGAGATTTTGTCCGAGTGTGATGCATCCCGACACGCGTCATGGGACCGGGTTTCTCATGCATGTTTGAAAAAGGCAGAGGGGGGTTGGCGGGCAACAACGAAAGGCTTTGCGTAAAACACAGGAATAGAAGGGCTTGCGGGAGAAAATGGTGCATTTTCCTTTTGTGTGTTTTCCGATGTGTGTGTGCGGCAAGTATGAAGAAACCCCTCTCAGTCTCAGTCTCGCCCCTGCACTGAGACACACACTCACACTCACACACTGCCATGCTTGTTAGCTCATGCGTGTTGCAATCTCACAGCCCCCTCGTTTCGTAATCCCACCAGCTCGACGATGTCATAGCTGACGTGGAGTTTATACGCAACCGCTGCTGTGCTTTATGAGCTCTGCGTTGTGATATAAATAGACCACAACACACATCACAAGAGGCCACACGAGCGCGCGCACACACATTCATCTGGCGTGTGGAGGCGAGGCAGGGGACACGTCTGCGGTGGTCCATCTCCACGCAAACCGTCCAAACCCTTGAGTTTGTGCATCAGTCCGACCCGGTTTGAGCCGGGTTGCACGTTGAAGGTTGTATTTCTGTAGACTGACCAGCAGGGGGAGACAAAAAAACAAAAGCCTGGCTGTTATTCTGGCAATTCGCTTTTCCGCCGTTGGGTGGCAGTAGCAAACAAGAGGTTCAGCAGGGCCGTGACAACACTGCGGCCTCTCACACGCCCACCCCACCGGGCTGTGAGGGAGAGAATGACAGAGTAGAGATGGCGAGGGAGAGGAGGAGTGACTGATGGGGGGATGATGAAGGGCAGAGGGCTTAGATCCTGGGGGCTCTGGTTAGGCGTCCTGCCGGGTCAGCTGTGCTCCTCCAAGGACGGGGCGGCCATGGTTTGGCTCACACACGTATTAGTCAAGATGTGGGACGACAGGAGCAGATGGTGAATGTTAGTGTGTGTACGTGTGTGTGTGAGGGAGAGAGAGAGTCTTATCAGAACAATGCATTGATCCGTCCTCCATGCACAACTTTTGCACAGTTATCAGAATCGTGTGCTCACCCCCACCCCTGCCTCTGTTGTTACATAACCGCCCTGATGCAGTGTCGACTGCAGAGTGTGGGTCTCTGTGTGTGTGTGTGTGTGTGTGTGTGTGTGTGTGTGTGAGTAAGAAAGTCCTGGAGTGAGGGTGGAGATGCGTTTTCTTGGAAAAGATTGAAACGCAATCCCTCAATTATTAATGTGTTTCGTCAGACAGTGTCGATGCTCCAGACGAGCAGGGGAGGAGGAAACACAAACACACACACCTCACACACACACACACACGCACGCACACACACACACAAGGTGGTAGGAGACAACAAGATTGTCTTACGCGGGCCTATAAAAAGCTCAAGCTTATAAATATATTACATAATCTTCATATTGTGCCTTAGCCTAAGTAATCCACTCATCCGGCTCCCACTGCTCTTAACACACACACAGCCGTGCGCGCACACACACATGGAGTACGTGGGTGGCTCTGTGAGGCGTTCGTGTGGGGATGGTTTGGTTCTGGCTCAGCCCAAACGGAGCGGCTCTGTAATGAATCGGAGGCCCCATTAGGGGGTGGACGGCGCTGAAGAGGCTTTTACAGAGATCAATCCGTCCGTCTCCATCTGATAACGTCGCTTTATTAAGTGAGCCGCAGTCCAAACTCGGCGAGTGTGTGGGAGAAAGAGCGAGCGCGAGAGAGTGTACTGCAATCACTCTGACTGGCGTTAAAAGGCTTGCACATATTGATTACACCTCATTGATACCTGTGTGTGTGTGTGTGTGTGTGTGTGTGTGTGAGTGAGTGAGTGTGTGTGTGGTGCTGTGTGCAGGGTAGCGCGGCGTCTCGATGGCGCCTTGATCTGGATGGGGCCTGTTGCTTTGTACACCGGGCACAAGGGCAGAGGTTTTGATGGCGCGAGAACCTTACTCGCTGCTGCCCCCTATTGGTGACCTCTTTGTTGACATCTAGGTCATCCTCAGTAGGGTGCTGAGTGTGTTGGTCAAGGCAGATTGTGTCAGATCAGGGCAAATGTGTGCGATGATGGTCCTGTTACACACACACACACACACACACACACACATACACACACACACACCAACACATTGATCTGAGACTGGTGATCCAGTGTCGGAGAGAAGGTGTGATTGATCCGCACGCACTCAGTTTCAGAGTGTGAGCACACTTTATCACACAAGCTGCTGTCTCAGTGGGTGACAAGGGGGTTGAGGCCATGTGTGTGTGTGTGTTTGTGTGTGTGTGTAGTCATGCCGTCGTGCACAGGGCCTTTTTGAAGGTGTTTGTGGTGCTGGTGTCAATTTAAACTTGTTGGGGTTCCAAATACGTGCAACTTTCTATGTTTCCGTGTACTTTATACTTTTTGTGCGCAACCTGGTGTGTGTGTGTGCGTGTGTGTGTGTGTGCAGGAACCTGTGTTTGTTCCAAATTTTATGCATTCACCCTAACCCCCCTTCTCCCACAGACAGGCACGTACAGACAAACACACACACAGCCACAGTCAGACTGGAGCAAATACTCCGTCAAAACAATAGCCGCTGGTGCGCACACTCACTCACACGCACACACACACACACACGCACTGACACACACACAACTGCTGTGTATCCATAGATATAAATATATGCCACACACACACACACTTCACAGCTCTGTGCTGTCGCGTCACAGTGACTCACAGTCACAGACGGCCAAGTCAGACCTCACAAACAACAAGGCAGAAAATATCTGCACTCTCACACACACACACCCACAAGCACGCACACACATATTCAACAAACGCAGCAGGCTCTCACTCCCCCCCCGTCCTCTCTGACCCTTACCCTCCATTTCCATCTCTATGGTTCTGTCTCTGGGGGTTGCAGGGTGGTTGTGGGGGTGTTGGTGGTGCCGGGATGGGTGTATTGGTGGTGTGTGTGTGTGTGTGTGTGTGGAGTGTGGGGGGGGTGGGTACTGCAGGCTTTGGCACTGCTCACACACCGGGCTGATTCCTCAGCCCACCACCAGACGGCTCGTTATATAACAGGCCCACTTTCAAAACCCACTGCAACGCTAATCGCTGTGACATGGCCGTGCTTTCAGGAGAGAAAGGGAGAGGAGGGAGGGGAAGGGATGGAGGGAGGGAGAGTGGGAGAGGGATGGAGAGACAGAGAGAGAGAGAGAGAGATGACGGGAGATGGAGGAGACGATGTCTGTGGTGTTACAGAGGGAGAAATGGAAAGTAATGAATGATAGAGTGCATGGAGGGGGGCTGGAAGGGGCGTAGTAAGGAGTGATAAATGTGAGAGAGGAGGGTTAGCTGTTCAGGGAGGTGTTCCATTCATTCATAACACACACAAGCACACACACACACACAGAGGCAATGTTCCCTGCAGGAACATAAGAATAGCCCATACATCCGCTGACTGGACAGAGATAACAGATCCAAAGACAACTGATGACACACACGCACACACACACACACACACACATAGACACAGACATAATTCTTAATTTGGCAGCAATCAGACCACTCAGTGTCTCAGATCTGCGCTA
>OMPJ01028211.1:0-13858 GCA_900312935.1 Carapus acus
CTTTCTTAACTATGTATTCCACATTTCCACCTCTCTTCCAAATTGCCCCATCATCCACAAAAAGGGAAAAACTTACTGTCTTCTCCAAAAAACATCATTTATCATAATTGAAAATGATAAGGGACTTATTGTACTGCCTTGCGGTGTTCCATTCTCCACCACAAAGTCTCTTGATACGCTCTTCCCTATCCTTACTTGGATTGACCTTTCAAATAAAAAGTCCACTTAGCCCCAATTGACTCAGTTTGATTAACATTCCTCTTTCGACATCATATCGTACGCTTTTTCGATGTCAAAAAAGACAGCCACTACAGTTTCCCTTTCAATTTGTGCCCTCCTTATTTCATCTTCCAGACATAAAGCTGGGTCCATGGTGTTTCTTCCTTTCCTGAATCCACTCTGATATTTTGCTAAATGCCCTTTCTTCTCTATAAAATATGTTAATCTTTCATTAATCATCCTCTCCACTATTTTACCTATATTAGATGTTAGGGCAATAGGCATATAATTTCCTGGATTTGCATTGTCTTTTCCCGATTTGGGTATTGGAACCACTAATGCTTCCTTCCATGCCTGCGGTAATTTCCCCTTCTCGCATACTTTATCATATAATTCTAATAAGATGTTCTTTGACATTTCATTGAGCTGCTTCATCATAATGTAACATATTTTATCTTTTCCTGGTGCTGACATGTTGGTTTTTCTGTGGGCATATTTAAGTTCTGCCATTGTAAATGGTACATTTAATATATCATTCCTATCTTCATTTATTTCCACTAACGTCTTATTTTCAATTATTGTGGCTTCCCTCCCTCTTATCCCCTCTTCACTAATGTTATTTGAGCTATGCACCTTGATAAATGTATGTTCCAACATGTCTGCTTTTGCCTCATCTGATACCGCAATTTTTTCGCTATCAACCAGAACTGGTTATCCGAATTCTCTTTTAATCCCATTCATTCTTTTTATCATTCCTCATACTTTACTAATGTCTGTTTCTCTTCCAATTGACTCACAGAATTTCCTCCAAAAGACTTTCTGTTTTCCTTACATTAGCTTGCAATCTTATATATTCAATAAGAGCCTGGAGATTATGAGTTCTTTTTAACACTTTAAATGCTTTATTTCGGGATTTTATGGCATTTTCACATTCTTTTGTCCACCAAGGCACAATTTTCTTTTCATTCTTACCTCCTTTCCTTTGAATTGCTTGCTCTGCTGCTCAACAAACTCTACAGCAGGGGTCACCAAAGTGGTGCCCGCAGGCACCAGGTAGCCCTCAAGGACCTATGGAGTAGCCCTCATTGCCTAGTCTAAGACTAGTAACAATCTTTAAGGAATCTTCATTGAGAGTTTATTTTTGAATTATTGTCTCTGAGTGAATTATGATGGTTCATAAATACTGTGTAGAGCTATACATAAGTTGAAAGTGAGGGTTAGGGTTAGGGTTATCAACCTCTGAAAAAATGAGGAAATTCGTCACAAGTAGCCCTTTGTGTCACTCAGGGTACTATGAGTAGCTAACAGTGCCAAAAATGTTGATGACCCCTGCTCTACAGTGTATTGCGCATACACTACCTTTACCGCCATATATTGGTGATGAACACAATAAAGTCTCGTTAATCTGCAGTACAGCGTTTACAGTACAAGAGGACAACAGGTGCCGCCTACAAGGTGGAAGGCCATCGGAAACCAAGATGATGAAAATTTCTATTACTCTCATTGGGTGATTTTGAATCCCCAAAATGAACAACAATCACCACAGTAAGTGCAAAGCTTAAAGTATTTATTAATCTTTGTGTAAATTTAAGTATGTATGTATGTATGTATGTATGTATGTATGTATACATACATACATGTGTGTAAAGGGGTTTGTTTGTTTGTGTGTGTGTGTGTGTGTGTGTGTGTGCGTGTGTGCGTGTGTGTGTGTGTGTATGCATGGATGTGGATGATTCTCCAACTATCAAAGAATTTGTGTCACAGGCAGAAATAAGAAAAACAAAAAACAAGTTTGACATTTTTTATTCATGCTGCACTTACAAAGACGAACTTACAAAAAATTCAGGATAGATAAATTACTATTTATATTACATTACATATTACATTGTTACACAAAAGTAATAATGATAATAACTAGTTGTGCTAGTAATTTTGTTCAAAAAATACCTTTTTGTGGTGTGATGGAAATGATGCTCTCCTCTGAATGCTAGACTAAAATGGCAATAGATATGTGATATTTATGTAATTTCATTGCAACCATTATCAGTTCATGTTTCTATGCATTGTGATAAAGTAGAACAAATCTAAATATTTCTGAAAATATGTGTCACATTTTCTGAAAAATATAACCAAAAAATAAAAAAAATCGTTTTCTATCAGAATGTATCAATCAAATGAAAGGGTCTTCCTAACTGATGTCAGGAAGTTCTCCAAAGACATGTACTGGGATTTCATCAGACAGGATGATGTGCTGATTCAGTGATCAGGACACTTGAGGCTGCTTCGGTTCTTTCTGCTCATCCCAGTCACATCATTAATGTAGAAGTAGCAGTCAGTGACATTGTTTGTTGTCCAAAACCTGGAATTTCCAAACTTCAGACAATTCTTCTTCGTAGCGTGGCTCAGTCTGTCAGGGAACTTGCCTGGGGACTGGAGGGTGGCCGATTCAACTCCCAGTGGCGACACAAGAGACTGGAGGATGGACTGAGGGCTGGAGGGACTGCAGTTTGCCTCCTGAGCACTGTGCAAGGCACATAACCCCCAACCAGCTTAGAGGCGGTTACAGAATGGGCAGCCCCCTCACTCACTGGGACCTCCATTACTGCATGACAGGGCTTGCATACTGCATGTGTGTATTTGTAGGAGTGAATACTATGTAATTTCCCAAATCTTCTCTCCCTCTCTTCCCTTGCCTTTGGTCCACTGACGCAGATACTCGGTGCCTGATTTGGATACCATGTGTGGCACCTAAGCTTCATCATGGTCACCAAGCTGAATACCAAAATATGCATGATAAGCATGCTTTCTGAAACTAACGACTCGATCCCTCTAAGGACCATTGAGGTATTCATGGCGAATGTAGCGGAATATGTCCGTCTCATTTTTGCAAGTTCGTCTAGCCAAGGCCATTTCATTCACATGTGATACAAAAAAACAATCAGTCATAAGTAAGCACATGCAAAATCTTCAGGATTCTTTAATTGCAAGAAACATAAAAAGAGTTTTATATCATGTGACGTGAAAATACCTGGACATGTAAACAAAAATGTCACAAAGCAAATGTGTAGCTTATCAGTTTCTTAACAA
Source organism: Carapus acus (assembly GCA_900312935.1). Lineage (NCBI taxonomy): Eukaryota > Metazoa > Chordata > Actinopteri > Ophidiiformes > Carapidae > Carapus > Carapus acus. The sequence continues at coordinate 3,307 of OMPJ01028211.1, forward strand.
GACCTCGAATCAGGAGTAATTTCGAATATTTGGAGAAGCACAAATTGTGTCAATCTGGATATACCTTTTTTTTCACCGCTTTTATGGGTGTCAAGAAACAGAAGACCACAAGATGGTGGTACTAATCATGGCTTCCACGTTAACCACCTTCATTTAAATAAGAAGAAGAAAGACACTGATGTATTGTGGATGGTGGACAGAGTGGCGCGAGACTTAAACTAGGTTGGCATAAGCTGGTTTGTGACTGGATCGGGATGACTACACAGGTTGTAGATGACGAGGACGGTATGGAGTTTGATGACTGGACTAAGGTTGTGAATGGAAGAAGGCAAAGTAAAACAAACGGGAGGCGGGACAAGGAGGCTAGAGTGAACTGGTATGCTAACCAGGTATGCTAACTGGTATGCTAACCAGGGAAATTAATTGAAGCTCTGATGAAGAAAACTGGATGGTCCATAGGATGGTGGACAGGGAGGAATTTAAGATAATTGTGAAATTCAGGTAAGAAGGTGAACAGGTGAATCTGAGCCCTTTAGCGCCATCTAGGGAACTAAGAAAGAAGGTAGGGGACATAGAAATGGCAAAGGTTTTCCAAGATGGGGGCTTACTGATAAAGTGTAAAAATCGAGAACAGAAAAATAAAGTATTACATGTTGAAAACATTTGCAAAAAGATAGTTTGTGAACGACGAGTGCTGGGTGAGAACAAGGTTGCACGGGGGTGATAGCAGGTATTCCTCTGTGTGAGGATCTGGAAAAACTCCAATGCGGTATTCAGGGCGGAGAGGTTAAGAGATTAAAGAGACTAATGAAAACAATAAATGGAGAGAAAGTTGACAGCTTGTCAGTACTGATAGAGTTTCAGGGATCGGTGATACCAGCAAAAATAAAGGTGGGTTCCATGAGCTTCCCTGTCCGACCATATGTTCCTCCGCCATTGAGATGTTACAAATGCCAGAGGTACGGGCATATAACAATAGCGTGCAGGGGGAAACAAAGGTGTGCAAAGTGCGGAGGGGAACATAGGTTTGAAGAATGCGGAGAGAATGTACAGGCTAAATGTTGCAACTGTGATGGACAGCACAGGGTCACATATCGTGGGTGTGAAGAAAGGAAAAGAGCAGTGGAAATCCAACAAGTAAAATCGGTCAACAAGAAACTCTGAATCAGTGAAGATAGTACACGTGCAAAAGGGAGTAGAGAAAACAGGCAACAGCAATCAAGAATTAAGATGGGGGGGAACTCAGAGAACACAAACTAATACAGAAAAAAATGTGGAGAAATTGATTTTGTTCATAGCTTATGTAATTAATTGTACAGATCAAGTCAAACACAAAACAGAAAAAAATAAAGTAATTGTGAGGGGAGCTGAAAGATGTTTAGCATTAAAAGATGTATCTTGGGAACAGATCAACAAAGGACTTGAGGCAGATGGGAAACTAGGGGTCTCTGGAGACAGGACTTAATGTTTATTCTGCAATGGAATGCAAGGAGTTTAATAGCAAATGGACATGAGTTCTAAGGATTTATTGAGGGTCTTAACATGAAACCAGAAATAATATGTATTCAAGAGACATGGATGAAACCACCACTAGATTTTGTGATTAAAGGGTATAACAGTATACGCAGAGATAGGACAGAGCGAAATGGGGGTGGGTGCATGATATTTGTAAAGCAAGAAATACAATATAGAGTGTTGGGAAGGGAAAAACTGTGAAATGATTGCAATTAAAATATGGGGCAAAAAATGAGGTTGTGAAAATAGTAAACTTATACAATCCATGTAAGAAGTTATCCTTAGAATTATTGGAGGAAATAACTGTACACCTAGAAGGAAAAGTAGTTTGGTGTGGTGATTTTAATGCACATAGCACATTATAGGGTAGCCATAATGATGGAAATGGGGAGGTAATTGAAGACCTAATGGAAATTAAAGATCTAGTTTGCCTGAATGATGGATATGGAACAAGAATCAATGTGAGAAATAATAATGAATCAGCTATTGATCTGACTTAAGTATCAGAAACTATGGCAGGTAATTGCAATTGGGAAATCATGAGGGACTGAACAATAGGAAGTGACCATTGTCCAATAATGACTGAGATAGGAATGAATGTTGAAGAGCAGGGAAATCACAGATTGGAAAGATGGGCTTTCTTTGCAATGAAAAAATGCAATATATTGATACTAATCAAGATGTTGATGAATTAAACCTGTCTATCTGTGAAACTATCCTAGGGGCAGCAAAGCAAGCAATTCAAAGGAAAGGAGGTAAGAATGAAAAGAAAATTGTGCCTTGGTGGACAAAAGAATGTGAAAATGCAATAAAATCCCAAAATAAAGCATTTAAAGTGTTAGAAAGAACTCATAATCTCCAGGCTCTTGAATATAAAAGACTGCAAGCTAATGTAAAGAAAACAGTTAAAAGTACAAACAAAGTCTTTTGGAGGAGATTTTGTGATTCAATTGGAAGAGAAACAGATTAAAGTATGGGGAATGATAAAAAGAATGAATGGGATTAAAAGAGAGTTCGGATATCCAGTTCTGGTTTATAGTGGAAATACTGCAGTATCAGATGAGGCAAAAGCAGACATGCTGGCACATACTTTTATCAAGGTGCATAGCTCAAATAACATAAGTGAAGAAGGGATAAGAGGGAAGGAAGTCACAATAACTGAAAATAAGACGTTACTGGAAATAAATGAAGGTAGGAATGATACATTAAATGAACCATTTCCAATCACAGAACTTAAATATGCCCTCAGGAAAACCAACATGTCAGCACCTGGAAAAGATAATATATGTTCCATTATGATAAAGCAGCTCAATGAATTGTCTAAGAACATCTTATTGGAAATATAAGATAAAGTATGGGAGAAGGGGAAATTACTGCTGATATGGAAAGAAGCAGTGGTGGTGCCAATACCTAAACTGGGAAATTATAGGCCTATTGCCCTAACATCTAATATTTGTAAAATAATGGAGAGGATGATTAATGAAAGATTAACATATTTTATAGAGAAGAAAGGTTATATAGCAAGATATCAGAGTGGATTCAGGAAAGGAAGAAGCACCATGGACCCAGCTTTATGTCTGGAACACGAAATAAGGAGGGCACAAATTGAAAGGGAAACTGTAGTGGCTGTCTTTTTTGACATCGAAAAAGCGTACGATATGATGTCGAAAGAGGAATGTTAATCAAACTGAGTCAATTGGGGCTAAGTGGACAGATCTATAGGTGGGTCAAAGACTTTTTATTTGAAAGGTCAATCCAAGTAAGGATAGGGAAGAGCGTATCAAGAGACTTTGTGGTGGAGAATGGAACACCGCAAGGCAGTACAATAAGTCCCTTATCATTTTCAATTATGATAAATGATGTTTTTTGGAGAAGACAGTAAGTTTTTCCCTTTTTGTGGATGATGGGGCAATTTGGAAGAGAGGTGGAAATGTGGAATACATAGTTAAGAAAGTTCAACAGGCCATGAGTAAAAAAGAAGAATGGTCATTGAAGTGGGGGTTCAAATTCTCTGTAGAGAAAACAAAGACAATGTTCTTCACAAGGAAAAGAATCAGCAGTGACATAAAACCGAAATTATACAATCGAGAACTGGAAAGGGTGAAACTGTTTAAATTTTTGGGAATGTGGCTACACAAAAAAATAGCGTGCATATAGGTGCACACAATAGGTGCATATTGAAAAAGTTATTGATAAATGTAAGAAAGCTTTAAATATTATGAGATGTCTGGTAGGAAGTGAATGGGGGTCGGACAGAGTAGCATTAAAGACCATATACACAGGACTGATAAGATCAGTATTAGACTATAGGAGCATTATGTTTGGATCTGCAGCGAATAATCCTTAAAAAAAAGATTGGACAATATTCAATATCAAGCCTTGAGACTGTGTACAGGGGCAATCAGAACAACCCCAACATTGGCCATTCAAGTAGAGAAGGGACAAATGCCATTGGAACCAAGAAGAGAACAACTAGCACTAACATACTGGGTTAACTTAAAAGGGCATAAAGATCATCCAACATTAGGTACTGTATACTGAAGCCCTGTTGGGAAAAGGAGAGGAAAGAAACAAAAAGTTTTGGGTTGATGATAGAAGAAAAAGCAAAATATATTGAAATAACAACAATAAACATCAGTTCGACAGTCCCACTCTCAATAGTGCAGCAATGGATAATCTCAGAACCTAATGTGGACCTCTCACTGCTCCACAGAAAGAACAAAGAAAAGCAACTCAATTTACATCCACAGTTGACAAAAGATTATTTAGGAAATAACTACTATGAATACATTCAAATATATACTGACGCATCGGAAAGTTCAACTAACAGAATGGGTATTTAAGTCAGAATTCTGGAGTATAATATCAATGGATGTGAAAGAATCACTGACGAATTATTTGTGTACATGGGAAGGATGACGGCATTATTATCTGCAGTTGAGTGGGTTAAAGAGGTCAGACCATTGAAATCAGCAATATGCTCTGACTCCAGCTCATCAGTGATCAGCATTAAATACGGACATTCAGACAGCAATAAGGACATTTTAATTGAAATACAACAAACAATATTTAGAACTCAAAGGATGGGATGGAACATAACATTTTTTATGGATACCAGCGCATGTAGGATTAAATGGAAATGAAACAGCTGACAGGTATGCAAAAGAAGCAACAAGAAGAGGTCGCATTGATGTACAAGTTCCTTTTAGCTAAACAGAAGTGAAGTCCAAAATTAAGTACAAGTTTAAAGAAATGTGGCAAAAGCAATGGGAGTTGAGATTGGATTTAAAAGACATTTTACAACGAAGTTCAAATGAGAAATGTTACAATGCATTACAGCAGAATCTTAGAAGAACAAATTTGATAACGAGAACATGACATTGAGTTATTGGTCCAAAAATCCTCTAGTGTATTTTCTTCTCTCTCTCATTTTCTCCTTTTCGTTGCCACTTAATCTGAATTAGTACAATGAGGTTAGAAATCCCGATCCACACTCCATACCAGTTGGTGGCGGTAATGCACCAAAACGTTGTTTGTCAACCGCCATAAAACCCCATAAAAAGAAGAAGAAGAAGACTATGTCCTGTGTTGTCACTTCCTGGTTACTTGGGCAGCGAGACATCCTACATCTTTCAGTCGTTAGCTGTAGCAGCAATACTATCTCGTGACAGGTCTGTCAATTAGTTTTTCCTATCAAAAACCAAACCCCCGTTTTACTGCACACACCGTCAAGTCATTCGCTTCTTTTAGCTGTCGAATGTGGATGAAACAAGAGTTTTAATGCTGTTCAATCGCATACTGAGCTGGAGTCAATTAAAACAGATAACCGCTTACCACAACGGTCACACCGCTGACGACCATCCAGTGAAACGTTCCTCGCGCATGGTTTTGTCAAATGATTTCGCGTAGCAGACGACAGCACGGAAGTGCAAGGAGAGCTCATACGATTGTGAGTGCTTTCAGGTCCATTGCTATGTTGTGTTCCTCGTGTCGCCATATATTAATACCTCTGCCCAGACAAACTTCTCCAGCATTCTGCCCTTGTCTCCCTGTCGTGCATATTTGCGTCCAATCATGGAGTTCACATTTGTCATAATGTCACGGTTGAAGTTGTCTCTTTAGGTATACAAATCTACCTCTGGGACTCGTGTCCTAGCCTCTTAAATGCAGCAGATGTGTAATTTCGCGTCAATGTTGAAATCGTTTTTGTCATTGATTGCCGATCTTGATTGCCCAGATAATATAATTTCATAGGACATCTAAATGACGGCGCACAGACTTCTCGTCATTTTCGGAGTATGAGATAGTAACAATAGTGGCACTTTGTTCATCACCCGTAGTTTAGGAAACGCTTGTACTGTGTTTTAGAAGTGTGCTGTTGATTGTGATTCGGACCAACAGTTCTCAGAGAAAACGTTGTATCATATAAGATTTTCTTGTCTTTACTGTGGTCAGGTCCACGAGGACTGATGAGCCGACAAGGAAACATTTGAGGAAAGCTTATCTTCGTCAGAAATCACGGAATGAGGTAGAAAATTCTGGTTAAACTTGGGGAAGCTACCCTGATAACTTTCATGCGCCAAACACGCGATCCGGATCAACATATGCCATAATGGAGGATACGAGGCAGGCATATCTACGTTTCTGTAAAGAGGCCGGCATTGAGCCTGAAGATTGTGTATTAGCCCAGCTACAGCAGCACAGAGGCTCGCAAGGAGCCAGACTGAACTTGTGTGGACATGCACTGTCTGCAGAGACCTGCTCTGTGCTGGGCAAGGCCTTGCAAAAAGACACTGTTTTCACTGAACTGACCCTCAGTGACTGCATGCTTAGCGAGGAAGGTGAGTGACATTTTGTGTGCATCCTGCCGTTATTATAGACGCTTGAGACTGAAAAGGAGAAATATTTATATAGCTAGAAAATGTCGAGTTTTAGTGCTGTGTAATTGGTAGCCAAATTCTCAATGCAGTTTCTTTGAAACTCTGAGCAACTGCTAACACATTATCTCTCCATGAGCTTTTTCGAGATTGCAGTCCTCTGGATTGCTAATGTTTCTATTGATACAAGTATGCAAACTGATCGATGGAAATGAAGAATAGAAGACTTAACTGTCATACAAAAGGCTGGTGTATGATGAAAATGAAAGAAATCATGTTACTGTTTACATGTGAACATGCACATAATACAAGTAACAATCAGTAGCCAAGAAGCTTTACATCTTCATATGCTGGCATCTGTAAAGACATTTAAGGTTCAAGGTCTTTATTTCGCCATTTGTACCAAATAGGCAATGTTTTTGTGGTGCTCTCTCTTAGGCAACGGGATGAAAGAAAAGGTCGGGGGGAGGGAGGTAGAGGAATATATTCAGTTCATGTTGCTCCATATTTCCATTCAAAAAGTTATCAATTATTGATTCAGGGCCCACAATGCAACCAATTTGAAGCATTTATTTGTGTATTTTGACATAGTTTGGGCTTCCAGCTCGTACAACCCATGAAAACTGGAATTAAATAAATTTTAATACTGTGAAGACATCATCCCAAATTTTACAGGGCATGAATGTTTTACACTGAGTGCGAAACACTAATCATTTCAAAACAAAAGGCACCTACACAGGTTTCTTCATCCATCCATCAATTCATTCGTTCATACCCACATCTTACCCATTGGTGTCAAGAGGGTCTGTTGGAGCCTATCCCGGCTTTGGATGAGAGGCAGCAGAGATAGCCTGGGCAGGTCGCCAGCCGATTACGGGCTTTCTCAGGTGTCATTAAAATTGCTTTAGTTGGGTTCAATTGTCCTAGTTTGGTTCAATAAAGGGAGGACTGCAGACTTGACAACTGGCTAGAAGATCATAATTGATTTGATACCCTAAATTGGATGGGTAAGCCACAAAAGTTCATAGTAAAGGAGGCTGGCTGTTCACCAAGTGCTGTGTCCAAGCATATCAATGCAAAGCCCAGTGGAAGGGCAAAATGTGACAGGGGGAGGTGCACAAGCAAAAGTGATGACTGTGGGCTTCAGCAGATTATCAAATGGAGAAGATTTGAGTATCTGGTTGAGATCCAGAAAGAGTGGAATGAGGTGGGGGGTCACAGCGTCAGAAATCATCACATTCAGATGCATGCGGGAGAAATGAGGGGCATCGGACCCAAAAACAAAGAAGGGCTGACATCAAGCTTCAAGAAAATCTGGGCCCTGATATCTCCCAAACAATGCTAAAGGCCGATTGCCACAATGCCATGGCACATCGAGGCAGTGGATAGGGAAAGGGTTTCCCAACAAAGTATTGAAGATTGTAGTGCTCTCGCACAGAGTGTAGGGACTCCGACAAAAAATAAATGAGGATGGAGCCAAAGTAAAATCAACCTTTTACTGTTACAACTCCTCATTCTTCTTCTGATGAATTTTACCAGTCTGTGTTTTGACACCTTTCTTGAATAAGGGTTGTAAACTAGATAGACTGGACTGTTGTTCCTGTACCCCACAAATATTCCCTTTTCACATCTGGAATCAAGTTTCATGCGATTGTGTTTGAATGCGCAATACTCTGATCCAAAAATCCGCATCCTTGATGGGTTTGGTTTTCTACCTGTTTAGCATAAAGTATGGAGTGTTTTTGGTTCTTTCAGTTAAACACCAGTTACGGATACGAGCTGCACTCTGAACAGCACAAAGCCACAATGCTTTTGGTATCCCCTTTTCTATCAACATGCATCTCCCCATTTCAAACAAGGTCCTCTACTGTCTTTCAGCTGTACCTTTCTAATGAGGAGAGTAAGGGGAGGTTGTCTCATGTCAAATACCCTCATCCCTTAAAAGTGCTTGAAAACCTTCACCTGTGAACTCTGTACCATTATCTGATCTGATGCATTTGACATTGCCATAAGGTGCACTGTCTGCAGATAATCTCTTCGTGGCAAATATTACATCACTCTTATTTTTAAGGAAACAAACATCCACTGCACCTGAAAAATCATCTATGAATGATATAGCATATTTGTACCCATTTTGACTCATTGGCTCAACAGGACCTGCTAAGTCAGTATGAATTAACGCTAGGGGTGCACCAGCTTTTGCGCCAGCCTCCTTACTAGGGGTGTGTATTGGCAAGAATCTGGCGATACGATACGTATCACGATACAGGGGCAACGATACAATATATTGCGATATATTGCGATACTGTAGGAACAACGATATATTGATTTCTTTTGAAAGAATTTAATTGTTAGAACTGCAGCACATAGCACACACAATGCTGTTACATGCTTAACATCAGCTTGCTGAAGAAATAAAAGCATTTGCAGGACTGAAGAAAAACATATGTAAACAATGTTACATTAAAGCTGTAGATATTATTAACAAAAAATGTAGACTGTTATTGACAAAAATAAAGTACCAAGCTCTGCAACATCACTTTTTCAGTGTAATCTCAATAAAGGAATTTACCCATCTGCCCAAATAAATAAAAGTTTGCAGGACTCAACTAAATTAGATATGGTAAACTGTCTCAGATACTGGATTTTATGCAGTCTCTGTATAATCTAACATAACAATATTTTTTTCTGCTATAGATAATTTTTTTTCTGCTATAAGATAAGATAAAATCTTGGATAGTTCGTTGAGCAGGATCCACTAGTTTCACGTTAGCCTGTAATGCTACATTGCCATGGTGTCTCGCCACATGTGCTTGCAAATTTGTAGTACTTCCCGAGTACTTGACTCTGGCGTTGCAGAGTTTGCACATCGCATGGCTCTTGTCATAGTCGTAACTGCCTTCCTTTCTTTTGAAACCAAAATATGCCCAAACATCAGCTTTAAAAGCTGCTGGAGCTGGCTGCAGCCTCTCGTCCTCAGCCATTGCCAATGAAGTGTTATGTACGGGATAATGCACGCGTTAGGTCGGGGGGGCACCTCTCTATGATTATCTGCAACAATGACCGATGACAAGGGCATTATCGCGCTTATTACACGGCTTAAAACATTAATGAATAATACAGTTGTCAGAAATAGTTCATAACAAGGCTTTCATTTTTCTACAAAAGTGTAGGCTACAATACTTTCGTCTTCGCAAGAAAATAGTGCCGTAACGGCTACATGTACTCTTTTACATTCGCGCCTCTGTCACTTCTATCGACGTGTGTTTGTAGCCGCAGCTTGAAGTACACGCATCATACTTACTCACGCATCGAAAGTTTCATACTTTCCAAATATGCTGAAAATAGTTTTTGAATTGCTCATGTTGACGAAGCGTGACGCGGGCAACAGTACGTAAACAATCCAGAGTGGAACTAAATGGTGTGGATTGATATGAATTGACATTGATATGAATGCAGCAGGTTCAACTCTGAGTCTCTGATTTCGCAGCGGTCCGTTATTGATAGTCGAGCGGTCATTATACGAAAATAATGACCGCTTACGTGACCAATAACGGCCAATCAGAACCGAGCATTCACGCAAGCCGTGTAATAATCAACAATAACATTTTCTGCTTGTTTCACAAGTGTCTGATTCTATGATGTCACAGTTCAGGTAATAATACTGATTTGTTGACAGCGCTCATTCATCTCCGACATCGAAATCTACATTATGTCACCCAGAGTCTTACATCAGGCAACAATGAGCTCACCAGTCTCTCCTGCATGGAAGAAGAAGGGCAGCTTGACTTGTCTCTCTGCAGGCAGTGACAAGGCCTCCCTGAAATACCACAGTGATCCTCCAGTGTCCTCACGCCCCACCTGGACACACACAGGAGGACACACAGACGTGACCTTCCAGCCGTGTCCTGTTTGTGTCTCACCTGCTGCTACTTAACCCTCTCCAGGCAGGCGTTGCAGATTTGCAACAGCTAAATACTACTTAGCTAATTACTCCACATCCATATTTTAAGAGCTTTTGTTACTCAGAAGTACAACAGAAGGACCTCGTTGTGCATTTGCAACAAACAGTTTCCCTCCAGCATCACCAGATGGCACTGCTGACTCACTTTCAACTTGGCTCCAACATGATGTCACTGAAGCAGATTTTCTAAGCATCA
>OMPJ01028211.1:13878-25122 GCA_900312935.1 Carapus acus
CAGACTTTGAGGTGTCATAGGGTATATCCTATGGAAAATGAAATAATTTTGAGTGATACTACAAACTACCAGAAGCAGATTTGATCAAACGCAATGGCATAATAAGATGTTCATTTGACTGTGCAGTGAGGAAAACTGTAGGAGCCTAAATTCCAAGGCATATATATTCATATAGATCTTTGTTTGAGTGTAAGCTTTTTTTGGCAAACTATCTGACAGAATACTGTCTTTGCAGGTTTTGCAGTGCATCATGGCAGGCCGACGAAGATTATATTCAGCCCAGGAAGTTCGTGAGATGGTTTGCATTCCCAATCCAATGGGGCTTTATCTGACACAGAATCCATTTCAGATGATAAAATTGCAGATCCAGATTTTGTGGAAACTCCTGAAGCTTACAAGTCTGACTCCAGCTTTGATGAGGATGAGCCACTTGCAGATATAGCAAGAACTGATCCCAACCAGCTTGATGTTGAAATTCATCATGCACATGCAGACAGTGACATTGAGGCTCCAGATAGCAATGAACCTCAGCCAGGCCCAGCTCCAGTCAACAAAAAGTTTTCTTGGAGACAGAGAAAAAGTTGTTTTTTGTTTGTGACACTCAAATAAAGTTACGTTCATATCAGATTCAGTCTTCAGTGTTAATTTACCACTCCGGGCAACTGTTGCAAATCTGCAACATCCCAGAATTCATTGCATGTGAAGGTTTCTCTCAAAAAAAAGTCTGAATTGTATATTACTACCCCATATGATCATTTTCTCCAAATATCAGATTTTTCCTACAACTAAAACTTAATTTGAGCCTGAGAGGGTTAAGACTCCAAAGTCAGTTTTTGTGTGACTGTGTTAAATGTCAATGTGTGGTTTGGGTTTCCCTGTATGGTCAGCTATTGCAAATAAATCATGTGATGGCTCACCAAGTCAAACCCGGCCACAATATGCGGGAAGTCTTGCTGGAGTTTCATTGCATCTTCAACAGCTCCAACCATCATCGATGCGTTTGCTCCCCTGAGGCAGACAGAGCAACAATAGTAAAGCATGGCTTATAACTACACTAGTAGCTTGTGATACAAGTTTGACTGGTTCCACGACCGAGCTCATAGATAATCTGCTCATATCTCAAATGATTAAAAAAAAAACAAAACAAAAAAAACCCTATTGACAAGAATTATTTAAAGTTTTGCAGAACGTATCCTTCCCCCCAACACCTACAGCCAAAGGTGTGACGTATCCTTCCACCGCTTTAACGTCCACCCTAGATGCTTCTCCATGCCTCACCACCCACTGGATGTTGGTTCTCCTCTTAAAGTTCTCAAACCACCCATGACGAGCTTCAAATGATTCTTCCAATGCTGAACTTCCTGGCTCTTGAAGTTCAAAGTGGTCGTGGACGGTGCGTACCCGTGTTAGCGTCAATGAGCGCTGGTGTCCCCGAGCAACACTCCTAACTCTGATGTATGCGCGTATCCCCAACAAAAATATGGACCCAGAGACGGCTCGGATCTCAAAATACCCCAACCTGCTGCTGAGCTTTGGAAGGAGACTGAGAGGGTCAGAAAGCTCACAAACAGAATAAAGGAGCATGAGGTTCTTGCAAAAGGTGTCAAGGTGTCTGGACTGAGATCAGACCCCATTGACAACCAGCTTCTCACTGAAGTAATGACACCTCCTGACTGTGTTGAGGCCAAGTCTCGACAGAGAGTTAGAGGACTCTAGAATGACCCATGTCCACTGGGCCAAAGACAGAGTGGGTGTGAGACTCAGAGGACGTCATACCTGTGCGCTGATATGATGATCCTGGCGTCAAAAAAGTCTGGATAATCGGATTTAAAGTGGTTGAGAACCTGCTGGTAGGCTGTCAGGGTCCAGGCTCGGTCATGTAGGCTCCCATCCAACTCATATACCTGAGCATCAAAAACAAGTTATCGGCGTGTGTCCACATTTGGGTGCAAACCAACAAAGGGCCACATCTGATTACCTGAGGGAGCAAAGCCCGAACCTCCACATACATGACGTTGTCGGCGTGGAATTGCAGGAGACCCTGGTAGAAATAGTCTCTGAACACGGGAGCGTATCCGATCAAACCGCTAGCGGCCAGGAAGGCGTCTTCAAACTTCTTCCACACAACATCTTGAGTGGGGTACGTTGCCTCTGGCGGCTTGTGGGTGAAGAGCGTGAGGTTTCCCATGATGCTGTGGGCACAGGTTGCGACACTTGGTTGGATATTTAGACTTTGTTTTTAAAATCATTTTTACACTGTCTCAGTAACATTGTGTTTGCTCACTCTGGATGGACCTCACCTGTTGTCCAGATCTGTGTGGTTCCCCACTTGGGCTCTGAGTCTTTCCAGCAAGGTCCATGAGGAGCAGTATGACAACTGCTTGGGCGGCGTCCCCGAGAAGACGAATCTCATCGACTGTCTATCGGTGAGGCACATGTAACACTGAGGGCGATAGGTCACGTTCTTCACCAGCCACTCCACGTCCACCATGGAGTAATCATGGACATGAAGGGCCGCGCCTGAGGAAAGACAAGCACAGTAGTACCTTGACATACGGGCAACTACTGTAAACATTGTTTGTTTTTTTTTGAGATACGAGTCGTGTCTGGGTCCATATTTTTCTTGAGGATACGATCTTAAATCTGAGTCAGGAGTGGTGCTTGGGGACTCCAGTGCCAGTTGGTGCAGGGGTATGCACATTAAAATTATTGTTGTTATTTTAACAGAAAAAAAATCATTCCAGATGCGAGCAGACTGACTCACAAGCTCGGTCACAGACAAATTTAACTCATATCTCTGGGTACTACCGTGTGAATGATAAGAATTTGAATGACAACAAACGCTAAGTTGACTTATTGCGGAGAAGAATCTGTGTCGCAAAATGAGTCTAGTCAAGTCAAGTCAATTTAATTTGTATAGCGCCGAATCATAACAGGAGTTATCTCAAGGCGCTTTACAGGATGGAGCAGGTAGTGCAAGTAAACAACTTTGCAAGCTCTTTCTTTCCCGCAGCCATCAGTCTGTTAAACAGCTGTTCTGCGAGTCCCTCACCTTAAAGGACACTTAAAGTGCCTATTTATCCTGTTTGTACATATTTTAGCCTTTGAGTAATTCTTGAATTTATTTACTAATACTGTTTTCTTTTCCTCTTGGCATCCAGTGAAGAGCGGCAAAGTAAGAATTTCATTGTGCAGTGAAACTAGTTTCTTTACTGTACATATAACAATAAAACTTTGAATCTTGAATCTTAGTCAGTGGCGACGAATGGCCAAAATATCGTCACAGAACAGAGCTACCTCTAAATCACTATTCTTAAAGTATGATTTAATCTTTTCAACTGTAAACAAACTTTTAATGATCCATTTCCGGAGCATTAAGCCCCGTGGCTGACTTTCAAACAGCTGTGCAGCGTTACCTTTGGGCATCTTCTCCAGGAGGCCAAAGAGGGGGCTGCTCCTGATCAGCTCTCTGGCCCTGAAGAAGTGCATCGCAGGAGGGAAATCCTCTCTCATCATCTCCTCCTGCATCATTTTGACCAGCCGAGCATTAAGTTTCTGCTCCTGCTCGGATAACCTCACGTCTCCGCCGGTCCCCATGGAGGCCTCCAGCTGGATGAGAGCCTCTCTGACCCTGGGGTCAGGGATGGTGGAGCTCCGGGGCAGAGAGCTCACCAGCAGCAGCAGGAGGGGGAGAAACACGACCGCCGCGTGGGGGCGCTGCATCGCCTCAGTCCGCAGTGACTGGAAAAGATTTACGACGCAAACACCCTGAGAGGAGCGACACACAGATGGTTTTAAGGGATGTGGGACTTAAAAGGCCACTTCTGCTGTGAAACCTCTGGCCTGGACACCTGCAGGACGAGGATAAACCGCAGCCGGACAAGTTTGGAGGGTTTAAATGGTGGAGATGTTATCGTTTCAAATAAATGTCACACTGCATAATGTCAATTAATGGCGACGCCTCAGGTAAACTAGGAAAATAAACATATTTCTGTGGTAATATCAGAAATCCATCTTAATATCGATTAATAATCCAAAAAGTAGTGGTAGTATCCAATCGAATAGCTAAATAAAACCAATACAACCCAAATAATTCTTCTATTTTTCCCCCCTGAGAAGTCGATTCTGTTTGTGCGTCACCAACTATTCCGACTCAAATCAAACCTAAACAATGCGGAACGGACAATTACTCGGTTCGGTCTTATAAACACTCCAACCGAAGCTCACGCTCGATGACAATTCTTACCTCACGTTGTAGAGCGCAGGTGCGTGTTGCCAAGTTTTCTCTTTATTGTCAAATAAGTCAAATATAGCGGCGCGTACTCATTAATCGGTAAATCAGGTTGAGAGTTTGCCTGTTGTTTCCCGGGGGCACGTGTCACGTCACTCTACCTTTGTTTCGAAAGCTGACAGCGGCCCCGCCCACTACTGCGTTATTGGCTGACTGATCACAGACTCGCGCTGTGATTGGTGAATTGGAGGTAGGTTAGGCTGCACCAACTTTAGCGCAGCACCGCCAAACCTGAGTGTAAATATCGTAAATTGATCAAAGTTTTAAATCTGAATCTTGATGATTACACAGCAACCTAAGCCAGGAGTTATTACGAATAGATAAAAATCGGAGCAATCATTTAATTCATCATTTGCTCACGTTGCAGCCGAATTGAATTGAATTGAATTGGATTGACTCCAGTGAGTTGATGTCTTGTGATGGTTTACGTCCAATGATGCAATTAAGCAACGACTCAATAAAATGTCAAAGTTTTACCTTACATTCGATATCGAAGGTAAAAAAAAATGCATAGGAGTGGCGGGTTAGCTTGAGCCACCTCTGAAACATAATTAAATGTCCCAGCCCCTTTGACAGGTCACTGAACCATTCACTTACAGTATTTATAGAGATTATTTGGCATTGGAATAAGTATGTGAGTGATTGTTTGTCTGCCATTATGTGTCCCTGTAAACTGATGTGTTTGGTTACTGCAGACCAATGTGAGCCTAGTTTGGCCGAAGCAGGTGCGGAAAATAAATGAATAATAATAAATAATGAAAAAATATACTGCGATTATCATAACTGAAAAGCTACTTTCTGCCAGATAACACATGTTCTAGGTTCTGTTTTTGCTTGAGGGTCAGAACTTCATGTTCTGTACTTGCTTGTGTACTTTTTGGTTTTTTTTTGTTCGTTTGTTTTAGCCTTGGACTATTTCCAGTCTCTGGTTCTGCCAAAAGGACTTGTAAAATAAATTCCATCACCAAACACACTCCTGCTCTGCATGTGGCTCCGGCCCATCGCTCCCTGGTGGTGGTAAACTGAGCTCGTTTTATAGACTCTAGTTATTACGAGTAATTCACTTAAGTGATCCAGTTCACTTGAATCAATGGTTTAATTTACTGGATCTCCAGATCAATTAAATTCCCACCTATGCAGGAAGAACACTGAAAATACTCAAGATACCAGACACGGTCCCATACATAGAGATGAAATCTCAAAAATGATGATAACACGCCACTGTACGAAGCCTCCACCTCCAAGTGAAGTCATCTCTGTGGGCGAGAGTAGGTGGTGCAGGTTTCATCTTTGATTGCTGTCTTGTCCATTCAAATCCAAACGACAGATTTCCTCATCAGACCTTTTGTCCATGGTCCCTTTGAGGCTTGACGCTAAATCCTCTGAGCTGAGCGCTCACTCACCATTGTATCACGTCGTCAATGTGTACCATCGTACTGATGTGTTCAAGAGGTTTGATTTGAGTCAGGATAGTTTGTGACGCACAGACAAACCTTATCTTACTTAGATGAGGTTGAACCTCTAATCTTACCTATCTATAGGTTGAACCTACGGTAGGTTTCAACCTTCCATAGGTTCAACCTCTTCAACCTATCCCGAGTAATCATGGAAAATAAGGACAACCACAATGTCTGTTTGGTACTGTGGCACAAGTGACTCACAATCCTGTCTCAGATTGTCGTCCTTAATCCTTATGTTGGACATTAACAAGGGCTGGCACAGTCTGCAGGGACTTTGTCTTGGGGCGAGGTTGCTGGCTCAAGTCCCAACACAAGACTGGAGGGATTCCAGGTCCCACTCCATTGGATGGGTTGAGGTTCGGATCTACAACCTACAGAACTCTTTTACTCTCACATTCAGTTTCCATCAGGAATAGCAGACTTGCCCAATTATTTTGAAATGGTTAATTTATTATGTTAAGGGGGTGTAGGAGGGACATCCAAACATTACAATTATTCAGATTCGACAGACACTCTTGCATCAATTGAACACCTAATACCTTACCTACTGATGCTTCACACAATGTCCATTTCCTTGCAAAAGTGGATGGAGGACAAACGCCAGTAAATGTTGCTTCAGACTTGTTTGTGAAAAGTTATTTATTTCTAAGAAATGTACAGTACAGAAAATACTCCAGTCCATTTCCAAAATAATCTGTCTGATAAGAACTTGTAAACTCTTGAAAATGTGAGGGCAATTTTCTAAATGCTGCCATACTAGTGAGGTAAAGATGAAATCATCTAAAAACATTTAAAAAGGGAAACAGCACATTTATATTAAAGACAAAGTCCAGAGATGTACAAAAAATTTAAACGGCAAATAAATATGATTCACATAATCACATCTAGATGGTTGTCACTAGTGCAGAGATGGCAGCAGAATAAAAACAGGATATCGCACACTTCACCTGATCACCACGCACACACACACTTGCGCACACACACACACACCAACAGAATAGTGGAGACCTTTAGATGCCGTCTTTCAAACACCAGACAGCGGCTACCTTCGAAAGGGCCCCGACTATTCTGCCTTTTCACAAAATAGACGTTCATCATTGCGTCACTAGCAACACGACACTATGCGACACCATTATAACATTGTCTGACAGCTTGAGCCACTTTTCTACTGGTTCTTATCTGACTCCATTTCTATTGGAAGGGATACTGTAATGATGCCACACAGCTTGTGGCCACTAGCAAACCCCAGAGAATACTGCCTAGTCCATTTACAGTAGATAAGAAAAGAGGCAGGAGGACATGCGGTCAGGAGGACAGAGGACGCCGAGAAGAGAGTCCAAACCTTTCCTGATGTTGACAGAACGTGACTGGTCGGTGAATTAAAGACAGTAATACAGTAATCAAACAACATCTTACAATAGTTTCTCCCAGTGAAGCATCGTCCCACGTTTATAATGAATTCTAAAAACAACAGGAGTCATCGTAGACAAACGCACCCTAAATGCAGACGTGTAGGATTGCGGGAGACAAAAGGCGACGGGCTGCTTGAGGTAGATCAAACTTCTGCAAAGCGCAAACACCACTGCAGGTGGCGCTCACAGGTGCGTTTATCCCGATAACATTGAGCGAAACTTTCACAGTTCACACCAGGTATGAAAATATAAATTATTGGCTGCCTTTTACGATAAATATCCTAAGAAATGACAAACAGATTTAATGCCAAATGCTACATCAGGAAACCAAAAATCACAGGAATGTCGACCGACTACAATGAAGTAAGAATTTCCTTTATCTGATCTGATCATCTTCCACCAGCTCCGAGTGTTGTACAGTGATACCCAGTGTTCTTCAAATGCATTCATTAATCAATGTCTTCTTTGCTCCTCCTCATTTCACAAAAATACCCGTATATAGAAGCACTTCACCCTGAGGACACATTAGTTAACTGGCTCGGCTGAGACCACGCGACTGTTTAAAGCAAAGCACTGTGACCAAAGAGCTCCAGCTGGCCGATCCGTGTTTAGCAGATGAGAAGCAGAAAAATGGCAGAATTTGATTGCAAACATTAATTAGATATAAGCGAAATCTAAACATTTGTTCCGTTTGGCAGCCCCTACGTGTGTGCATGTACTAAGACAGGGTAGGACAGTCCAGCAGGTCCACCTCAGGACCAGGTGTGCATGTGAATGATGAACTAATGAAGAACCATTAAGTCCCTATAAAATGGTCCAAGGCTATTGGGTTCTACGACAGTCGGAAATAAACCTCAAACCAGTCCTGCCGTGGAGCCCTGGTATCAGACATTCTAAAGAAAAAAGGCAGCTTGTATATGTGTATGTACAGTTTCTACGCATGCTGACAGCCATCAACCAGGACATCAGTGTGGGACTGATGTGCAGACCAAAGGGCCTTTTCTCCTCCAGACCGAGAGCCACAGCTGAGCTCTCTTCATTGTCCACTCCTTCTTTTACATTCAGATCATAAGGCAACAGAAAACAGCTTGAGAGTTGAGAGAGTTGGGGCAGAGTTGCTCGATACCTCCGTCTCTACACCTGAGCACAGAGGTGAGACCTGAACAGAGCAGGACTTTCTCGCCTCTTCGTCTTCATTCAGTTTTATCAGTAGATTTCCGGCTCACGACAGTCAGAGAGACTGTCGGGGCTCTTTGCAGAGGAAATGGGGCCAGTTTGTGTTGGGGCAAAGGTCAGTCCAGTGTTCCCGTCAGTGTTTGTGACCAACCGATGAGAGTCGAGTCGACTCAGAGATACAAATGCTCTGCTGACACAAGAATCATCATCATCATCATCAAATGTCGCCAACATATCAGTGCCTCCACCACGAAGGAGCCTGGTAGGTTCTAAATTCCAGTTGTGGGCACTGGGAGTCCTGATTTCTTCCAGCAAAACCACACCAAACATGCAGGGGAGAGAATCCCTCTGAGGATCAGGACATGGACAAATATGAAGACTCCAGTCTGTCCACACACACGGTCCAGCACAGGACACCTTTACTCTCTCGCCTATGGAAAGGTGCAAAAAACAAAACAAGTGGTTACTGATTAAGTATAGCTGAAAATGGTTCAAATATCCACAGATCCTGGGAATGTTTGGTTGAACACTAAAAAGAAGAGATGTCCGATAATATCGGCCCACCGATATCATCGGCCCGATATTAGCATAAAAAGGTAATATCGGTATCGGATTGTTTTGCTTTAAAACCGATAAAATAAAAACCGATAAAAATACAATAATGCTTGCGTTACACCGAAATAGTATATATTTCAATATCGGCATATCTGATATCGGCAAAAAAGCCAATATCGGACATCCCTACTAAAAAGTCTAAATCTTCTAAATCTGACTTTAAGGCACTAGTGCACCCAATAATACATTCACTGCTGGCTCCCCATCATTACAGTCAGGGTTAGAAGTAGGGAAGGGTTAGGGTTAGGGTCAGGTATTGTAGGGAAGTTCCCAACAGGTGGTAGGGAACTTCTTAGACTTAGAGTATTTTTAAGACTGCTGAGTATTTCTAATTTCTGTCCAATCAACACATATTGCAACGCATATTTACATTTCATTTTCAATAATTTAGTAATCCTTGAAGTACACTGCCTCTCTGCATTCACTGTTCTTCATTAGTTGAGTGGCAGTGAGGAGCTCTGCCAGGCCCGGAGGAACAGTTAGAGAAGTTAAACGGCCTCCATCACACAGTTTTCACACATGGGTATTGAAAGGTACCCGCTTTTACCACTAGAAAACACTACAGTTCAGGTAGAGTCAAGTAGGAGCTACAAAGCCCTGCTAAGTATCTCATGCAGAGGAGAAGCTCCATGAACTCAGCAAAGGAAATGAGGAAACATTTAACACATGACTTGAAGGTGAGACGATGCTCAAAGAACCTTTTCACTCACCTTGTCACACTCCCTGTTTGCTGCTTGGCCCACTGGGAGCCGTCATCATCTGCTGCCTGCAACACCACAACAGGAAATGTACATGAAACAAACATGCCCCTCTGGAATCTTAACAATTGTGTGTGGGTTAACACGTCTAGCAGTCTTGAATCAAAAACACTTTCCAGTCATGGGAAAGGTCCCTGCTGTTGAAAAACAGAACACAGAGCAAACGGCTGATAACGTGTTCCCATATCTCCAAATGTTAATGCCTAAAAACACTTGAGAGCAGTGTGTAGAGCCTGACAGTGAAGGTTTGGACCTGGACCTGGACCTTACCCGTGGTGGAGGAAGCTTTGTGGCGGCAGGCCTCTTGGTGGGACCATCATGCCCTGGAAGTGTCCGGCAGGGTGCGGCTGCCCGTACACGGCCATGCGGGTCTGGCCGGGGGAGAACGGGAGCTGCTGGCGGTGCTGCAGGGCCTCCATCAGGTGCGGGTGCGGCCTTTGGACCGCAAAGTGTGCCGGATCTGGGTAGGGGTGGCCGGGGTAAGGTGCTCCGCCGCGGTGGGACATGGGGTGAGGAGGGGGGACGCCGCCCTGCTTGACCCCCTGCTGGCCGGCGCGGGGGTCGCACATGAAGGCAGGTATCCGGTGGGCGGCGGAGGCCGGGTGCTGCAGCTGAGACGCGGTGGGGTTCTGGCGCCAAGCGGCGGCGTTGTGGCTGTCCAGGTCCAGGATTTCCTTCGGGCTTTCGGGCCTGTCCACACTCTCGGAGGAGCAGGGCTGTTTGACCGGGCTGCCGCAGGCGCTGTTGGGCCGGGGCTGCTCCTTCCTCTCCACCCTCTGCTCGGCCGGTCCTCCGCGAGTCTGCGACGTCTCAGACTGACGGCCTGGAGAAACCAAAGAGGCGCCGCTCGAGCTTTCTGATCCCTGCGGCGAGAAGAAGCTCTCCTTGGGGTGACTGCTTGGACTTGCGCTGGCTGCCAGCATGAAGGCATTGGCGGGTCTCGGGGGGTGAGGCTGATAGTGGGGCTGCTGCCACTCGTCCGCAGTGTACTGGGCGGAGCTGTTTGGCCGACTCTGACTCTGAGTCTGTGGATGTGGCATGGAGTAAAAATGCTGCTGCTGCTGTTGCTGCTGGAAATGGGAGGGCGAGCACATGCTGGCTTGGGCCTGAGGGTGTCGAGGATTTGCCATGTTGTATGGGTAAGGAGCTGCCCCCTGCTGGTTGTAGGCGCGATACTGGGCTGGATTGTGAAACATGTGAGCGGGCTCGCTGTGATAAGACGCCCCGGAGGTCTGAGAGACGGGCCTGCTCATGTCCGGCTGGCTGTAGTGCGGATGTGTGGGGCTCCTCATGCCGTACGGGCCCATGGCGCCGTTCATGTGACCGGAGGAATGAGGCGACATGACCGCGTTGTGTCCCGGCATTGGGAATCTCTGCGCCTGCCTGTCCTGATTACCGATTAGATGTGGTTGCTGGTGGGCGGGGTTCAAAGCTGCGTGTTTATAAATGCCGTTTGGGGGCTCGGCTTTCGCTGCACTTTGCTGGGTGGGACACGGGGCCCCTGCGGAATCTGGCCTGGTCGTCGGTTCGGA
>OMPJ01028215.1:0-14214 GCA_900312935.1 Carapus acus
TTTTTCAGGAAACACAAAAAACTGAACCATTTGTTGAATAACTGATATTTACAAACAATTTTAATCAAAAAATTTGTAACAACAGATGTCTTTTGACATACAAACAGCAAGGTCAGTCAAACATGGAACATGACAGAATTAAATGACTTTGAACAGGCCTTTGTGGGTTAGGGTTAGGGTTATGGGTTCATCTAACCCTAACCCTAACTCACATTTTATGCAATTTTGATAGCCTAGTGTATATTATAGTAAACATCTTCACTTACCAACATGGGAAGAGTCCTGAATCTTGGAAATAGCATCAGCAGCTGTGTAGAATTTTCATCTCCTTGAATCATCCGCCATCTTGAAAAACTTCTAAAATTGCCTAAGTCAATTTGTCTGGTGACTTAAGCAAAATAAAACTGCCTAAGTCACACTCTTGACATAAGCAAGGGGTAGAATGGCATGATCTGTTTAATTGAGGATGTAGGCAATTTTACCAGAGGTGGCCAGCATCATGAAGAGATGATTTAGGCAAAAAAATCTTTTTTGAAAAAAAATTACTTAGGCAATTATTTTAAGAAGGTGACAACATGCTATTGTGTGTATATTGTGAAATATAATTGAATTGATGAAACTGACAGGGTGTACTTAGTGTAGGTAGATACTTATGTAGGTACTTGAGTGATCCGTTGATCTTGCTATCCAGGAAATTAAAGGCCTCATTAGCTCAGGGTGATACAGCAGGTGTAAACTTTTCAGTATACAATAGCACTAAGACGGGACTAACTAACCAACAATTTACAATTTACACGTACAAAGGAACTAACTAACAATATATAATTTACAGCATTATTGTGTCTTTGTTGCTGCTGCTTTGCAGCATTGTGATTATTCCCCATGACTTGCATTTCATCGTCGCAGTCTATACAAAGCAAAGCGTGACTTTGTCTTTGCACACCCAGATGGCGTGCGGCTGATGCTGCTGTGTGGTGCAGACGTGCTGGAGTCGTTTGGGGTCCCAAACCTCTGGAAGCAGGAGGACATTGCAGAGATTGTGGGCCGCTACGGCGTCGTTTGCGTCACCCGCAACGGAAACGACCCGCACAAGTTCATCCACCAAACAGACTTGCTGTGGAAAAATCGCAGGAACATCCACGTGGTTCACGAGTGGGTGACCAACGAAATCTCAGCCACGCAGATCCGGCGTGCGCTCCGCCGGGGCCACAGCATCAGGTACCTGGTGCCTGACAGCGTGATGCAGTACATACGACAACACGGCTTGTACAGTGCCGAAAGCGAGCAGAAAAATGCAGAGGTTGTCCTGGCTCCATTTCAGAGATACACGGGAGCATCCTCCACCTGAAGGGACTGCGCGCCGGCCTCTGAAACCTTTATTTAAACCGATATGTGCCTGTCCTGTGTACCAGTCTGCGCTCTTGCGCGTACATCCATTTGCCATTTACAGACTTAGTGACGTGAGGACATTTAGCTGTGTAGGTTTGTGCTACTGTGACGGGGTGTTTTGGTGGCCTAGCAGAGGCATTGCTGAACAGGCTTAGAGTTGGTGCAAACATAAGTGCTATAAATAGCACAGGTATGTGTGAGTCATTAATCAGGGATGCTGCGTTGGTGCTGGACCCAGATTGTAATGCTGAGTCCCGGAACAGCTTCAGAACTATGAAGACGCTATTGTTTTCACTCGCACCAGTGCCATACCTTTGTGTATTTTATAGACTAGGGGGATTTTTTCATGTTCTCCACCTACCCTGAGACAATAACACACTGCTTGTGTTGATTTGATGTACTTAGTGTTGTAGATTTTCAGTTTGTAGTGTGATTTGTATTTACTCAGGGGAAAAAATAAAGGATTTCAGCCTGTGTGACCACCTCTACAGTTTGCTTTGTTTATTACAGCTTTATCGATACTTTTCCTTTTGATTTTTACAAACCGATTGTTGGGTCTGTCACTGTGATTCATCGAATGACTTGAACGTGGGGGCTGACTGTTGAAGGACTTGTGCCATATTTAAGTCTTTACAAACTCTAGTCAGACTTTTGTCACTTTTAGCTCAAGATTGATTCCACGCAGTGTTATAGAATTAAGAGTGTGTTGGACGGGAACTCCTGACAGAAGAGCAGTTAAAGATAACTAGCTGATAGTTCAATGGGACATTGGAGTGAAATCCCAAGACAAGTTAACTCCTAGTTCAGATCAGCTCTGTGTCTCTGGATTTCAGTTTGGCTGAAAGACAGAGTGAGAGGGAATCAGTGAGAGGTGAACAGTCACCACTTTGGCAGCGAGGATTCTGTGCGTGACACTTGGCCTGATTTGTACCTGATCTTTACTGCGGTTTTCCACAAGAGCAAAACTGAGCAGTGGCGACGCAAGAAAATACCAGTGATGAGCAAACAGTCTGAGGCTCCGAAACCTGAGGGCCTTTGGCTTAGACCCAAACCCTTTCTGTCTCCTTCCAGCTATAGCTGGGGGGAAGATTTTTGACACTGTCGGTGCGTCTCTTTCAGGCACCTTTACTGTGACCTGGTAGCTGCAAAGAAGAACAGTGGTTCAGAAGAGGAACATCTATTTGTACCAAATTGGTCTTGATCTTGTCTCTGCCGAGACAACGTCCGTCTGTCACCTCAAAGACCAAAACGTGCCAGAATTCACCTCCATTATATTCAAAGTATCACTAAATGCAAATGAGGTACCACCTGGATGCCTCCCTGTGAGGGACCCCTCAGAATGTTATTACGTAAAGACAGGCACGATGTTCTGCGTCCAGAGCGAGAATGTACAACTGCACGGTGTGTACATTCTATTCTCTCTGCACAGGGCGGCTGCATGTACGATATAACTCTGTGAGCGATGTTCAGTGTCAGGTTCTACCTTTGCGAATGTGGAGGGTACAGCTTTTGGAAGGTAGATAACATCAAGAACACAGTTACAGTGTGTGCACAGCCCTCGCATAGCATAGCTCACCCATCTAGCACTCATTACTCATTGGGAGTTGCCTCAAGGAATGGTGTTGTGACAAAATAACAAAGTAACGTTCACCCACTGTACCCCCACGCAATCCTTGTTTGCATGGCTCCAGCTCAGGAGAGAATCGATCCATGAAATGAAACTTGTACTCCATCTCTCTTTGTGTACTCAGATGGCGTGTGCCTGATGCGTCTGTGTGAGGCAGACATGCTGGAGTCTTGAACTCCTAACCTGTGGAAGCAGGAGGACTTTGCTGAGATTGCCTGTGGTTTGCATCACCTGAGATGGAAAAGCCCCCTACAAGCTCATCTACCAACCAGACACACTGTGGGAGTATTCAAGAAACGTCCATGTAGTGCACGAGTGGGCACCCAATCAGATTTCGGCCACTCGGATGCGATGCACGCTCCGTCGTGGTCATAGTGTCAGGTATCTGCAGCCAGGTGGTGTAGTGGAATACACTCAACGACAAGGCCTGTTCAGCGAAGAGGGCGAGCCGAGAAACGCAGACGTCGATATGGCTCCATTGGAGCGGCACATAGTTGCCTCTTCCATCTGAAGAGCCTGTAAGTTCTGACGAGAAATACGTGAATGTCAAGATACCTAGAGATGTCCGATAATATCGTCCGACCGATATTAGCATAAAAATTTAATATCGGTATCGGATTTTTTTACTTTAAAACCGCTAAAATAAAAAACGATAAAAATACAATAATGCTTGCATTACACTGAAATAGTGCCTATGCGCTCCTGAAGAGTCTATGGGCGCACATATCGGTATCGGCTGTTATCGGTATCGGTAAATTGAGAGTTGGACAATATCGGCATATCGGATATCGGCAAAAAACCCAATATCGGACATCCCTAAAGATAACTGTTGATAAAAATGTAAAGAGCTTGGTCCGAGGGGCGGATACCCTTACGATTGTTAAGAGTGGGCTACAAACTTTCCTTTATGATTAGACAAAACTATGCGGCCAGAATTAGACGACGCCCTCATCCTCATCCTCTTCCTCGATCTCAACTCCCTTGACTACAAACCTAAGTCCAGCTATTTTAATCAAGTTCTTTGTTCTCCATTTCTGCCTGTATTCTGAGTTCTGTCGTCTCTGTTTATATTGTGTGTGTTTTTCCAGAAAAATACACCCCTTGTATTTTTCTGTTGAGGGAAATGGTTGAGCAACATGGATTCACTTCTCTAAGAATAAGTGTGTGTGGGAGAACGCCTGCGGGCAGAAATGCTTTAACTTCACCTGCTTAAAGCCAGCGTAAACATTCATGCTATACTCTGCATAGCTCAGGTACGTGTGACACACATGATGGATGCAAAAGATGAATAACACAAACTGTTTGGGTTCCGGAATTCGGACTCTCAGACCTTCAATTACCACTCACGTGTGAGAGCAGCAACAACAATAACAGCAGCAACAACGTTATAATTCATTCGGGTTTCTCATACTTTTGTGCATTTTTAGCTGCGAGCATATTTTTCCCACATTTTCCCACACCAGCAGCAGAGGATATGAGAGGGAGGCTGCAGAGAATTTCTTCACAGTTGATGTTCATGTGCATGCACCTTCTTCCGTCTCTCCTATAATGGAACCGTGGGAGTTTCAGCATCATGCACATCTCTACTTTTGGTCCTACTGACCTTTGTGTTCTTTGGTGGAGGCCGTTTGCTTCCCTCAGGTGATTAGCATCAACTTGACTGACTGACGTTGGGGCAAGAAACATTCCTTCCGAGCTTTCTTTAATTACACAAACACAATAGCAGGTGTTGAGTCCACTATGTTAGAACAACACAGCTGGCATCATTGTGTCACATACAGCGCAAGTGAAACACTCCTAAATGATTCCCGTCTGCAGTGATTACTCACTGTCATGTGTCTCACGAAGCAAAACATTAAAACAAGTATTTCTACATAATGTCGCCATCAAGGCACACGTGCCTGACCCAGTAATGGCGTGATTTCCACCACACCTTGAAATGCGGCTGTCGTCTCAGCTTCATTCAAACTGGTCAGCTGGAAAACATCATTCCACACACCAAAGGTGTGCCACTTTCATATCAAGAGATAGCAACTCACATGAGCTCCGCTCCTACTTTGTTTGGATATCCTGAATCAGAGGTGATTGATCTCTGGTCTGGAATTCATTTATTGTGAAAGACATATTGATTGTCTATAGATAAATGAAAAGTTTCAGGATGAAAGATCAGAATCCCCCTGATGCTTTCAGATGAATGTCAATCAATTGATACACATGGGCAAAGGAAAGGAAGCATCTCTCTCAAAGGAACTGTAAAATTAGGATCATTTTGATAATACGCTTGCAAACAAAGTGTAAAAATATATTCAGTATATTTTGGGGTTTGTTATCTGCAGCCTGAGACCAGTCTGACATGTTTGGTTGCCACTCAAGCTTGTGACTGACAGCAGCTCCTCCCGCCACTGTGCATTGTTCTGAGATTGTAGCGAATGAGGAGAGAGAAAACACGACCTTATAAGCACCTGTCTGTCAAAATCCCCGACATTTGGAGAATCCTCTGCAGACCTGCACATCCATCTGAGAGCTCTATTGCTTTCTGCTTCATCTTAGTGAGAAGATGGTCCGTACTGACAGAAAAATCCCAGACAGCTTGTTTGGAACATGGGACATGATCAGCAACGTTAATTTTGAAGGTTATATGATCGCGCTGGGTAAGTTATTAATGCATGATTCTATTCAACAATGTGCCAGCTTCCTACATTTATTTTAATGAGCATGTATTTCTGCATTTCTGTATTGCTGTCCTCAATGGAAGTAGCATGTGTACATACCTTGGGGACAATTTTGGTTAACAAAATGTGAAATGTTCTTCGTGTTCAAGGTATCTGCCCCATGTTACGAAAAGTAGCCCTGAAGCTCCATCAGAAGAAAGTGATCGAGCAGCGAGCAGACCAGTGCATCATCAAAACCATCAGCTCACTCAGGACTTACACTCTTGTCTTCAGAGAGGGCCAAGAGTTCCAGGAGTACACCAAAGGACTGGACGACAGACAGCTGAAGGTGAGAGGAAATGGATATTGATCCAGAAGACATATCAGAATTGTCTCGAGAGGAATAAGTGAACCTCCCTTTGCCAGTCTGCTCTGTATGACATATTCGATGATTACATGAAAATATGCCTGAAAATTGTCAAAAAACTGCAAGGAAATGGGCTTTTTTTCTTAAGTTGTGGTTTTGTGTTCCCCTCAAAGTCACTGGTGACGCTGCAGGGAAATAAACTGGTGTGTCAACAGCGTGGAGAGAAGAAGAACCGAGGCTGGACCCAATGGATCGAAGATGATAAATTGTATCTGGTACGCGTAGTTTGTTGGTCTCTCAGCTGTCATTTGGTCACGTGTTGATTACTCACAGATTTCTTTGTCTGTTATCTAAAGGAGCTCTATTGTGAAGGACAAGTCTGCAAGCAAGTGTTCAAGAGGAATGTCAATCAGTGAGGAAATATGATTGTATCAGGAGAGTTGATCTGTGATTGAAGCTGTGACAAGCTCCTCCACTCCCAAAATGACCGACGTAGTGTAAAGGGTGTGGATTTCTGAGAAACTCAGCTTGGCTCTCCGCTCTACGTCTGTTGCTGAGGTGTGAGCAAAGTCTCTCCCATGCGTTTCAAGTCCCTCCCAACCTGCAGGCCGGCTCTGTATTTGTTGTTCCTTATATGTATTTCACTGTATGCTTAATTCATCTGTATTGTAATGGACTATATATTGATTATATATTCCTACAAAATGTCACATAAGAAATATATGAATGTTTTTTTCCTGTGACCTCCATACAAAGAAGTATTCTGTTCCTGTGAAAATACCATGTTTATTGTAAAATTTACACGTAAAGACTATGTAAAAGCTCTCCAGGTTTGTTTTGTTTGGCAGTCAACAACTGAAATACATCTACTGTAGTGGAGGAAACAAAGTGTGAACTTGGTCAAATGGCCAAATTGTCAAAACAGTTCAACTTCTGCAATAATTTGTCTCTGTAGGTTTTTCTTATAAAGGCCCTACTGGTAATGAGGCAGCATTGTTGCTTGTGTCGTCTTAGAAATCAGTTTCAAGAACCAAAATAACCTGACTGACATATGAGCAGGCATAAGTAAAGAGGGGAAAAGGCATTTATGTCATGGTAATATTTGATGTAGGTCGCTCAGACGTTCTAAAGAGCCTGAATGAACTCCCCAAATGTGAGCGGTCAACGATAAACCCCTGTAAACACCGAGGCACTCCCAGCAGGCTCTGGGGTCACGTGACACCAACCAGAACCAAAATGGCATCCCTCGTATTTTGACGTACAACGGCTAGCTACTTTTCTTTTTGTTTCATTCTCGGGTGGAAAGAACCGAACCGCAGGCCGTTGGAAGGACCTGCCCCTCAATATCCACCTCACTTTGACTTAGTATTTTTTGCCCCAGGACAATCCAGACTGACACACATTCATTGCTGGAGTTCGACTATGCACATTTAGCTGAAACATCAGGCTAGCTAGCTGGCTCTGGCTGGCAGACACCGAGGCGGTTGAACGTGAAATAGCCGGCTAACGTAGCTGCAATGGAGGAGTTGAGCGCAGATGAGGTAAGATGAGAAAGAAACATTTAAACACGACAGCAGGGGGTTTGGAATGGTCAAACAAGTCGGGACCGTAAGGCTTCGATCTGTGCCCGTTCATGTTTTGGCGAGTTTGTCAACGTTGTAACTGGATAAGCCGCTAAGGCTAGCTAAGAGGCCAGCTGCAGCTGAAAAGCATCTAGGAAAATAATCACAAAACCAGTACACACACCAGCGTAGAGAAACGCTGGGTCTACATGCAGATGGCTCTGTTTATAAAAACACATGACTCGCGCGCTAAAACTGGCTGTGGTTGTGTTGTGTTATCAGGGTTCTCAATAGCTAATGGTTATTTTGCTAATAGCCAACAATTAGCCTGTGAGACGACTCAGCATAAAAACACACCGGGCCACCATTGTGCAATCAAAGGGGAGCCCACCGAGTCCCCTTTCAACCGCCCTCACGGCGTAAACATCTAATCACTTATAGGGCCCTGACCTCAGAAAATGAACACAGTCAACTGAGACGAACCGCCTGAGTGGCGCTGATCAGTAACTTAAGTTCTTTTGGGGTCTTACTCAGCTTCGACCAGACATATGAGTCGACAAAATAACATGTTTTCATCGTCAAACACATTCAAGAAATCCAAAAGTCTCGAGTTCAGTGTCGACATTATTCAACTCAATGGTGCCGTGATGTTATGGTTTTATTCGCATCTGGCTGAGAAACAGGTGATCATGTTTATGGATTTTGCCCTCCATTCAGAGAAGCAAAGAATGTGTTTGTTAGTTTTCAAGTAACTTTCCACGCTGTTGTTTTCTTTGTTACCCCGAGTCTGTAATGTATCCTGGCCTTTAGAATACTACACCTGTATTATGCCCCCTAAAGGTCAGAGTGTGAGCTCATTTTTTAGGTAGTTTTCCATTCTCTCACAGAGGGGGCTGTTAGCCCATTAAACTATGGGGGGCACTGTTTCTGACATGTGGTAACACTAGGATCTCAACAATTATTACGCAAAGCACTGATTTCATCATTTCGATTTTTGTGCAGTGACAAAATCAGTGCACAGATTTGTGCACTGTCAAAATGAACAAATGTCAAATGTTTGAGGTCATTTCACACAGAAAGGATGACACAGTGATCACAGATGGGAATCACTGTGGATGCAGGTGATTTCAGTCGGCGTGGAATTGATCTCATGGCGTGAATTCTCTCTTTAGGCGGCGACATGCACAAAACAATATTGTCACTGTCATCAGATGGCTACACATTCTTGAGATCAAACAACACTGTCATAGAAACTGCATGTGACTGATGATAGAAGCTTGTTTAACCTGGATGCAAATTACAGTTTTAAGGAGCTTTCAAGATGAAGATTCAGATGACAATTTATGGTCTTCACACATCAGTTGATCATATGTGTCCCACACAAGATCATGCTTCTCATCAAAAACCTAATTCACCCCTCTAAGATTATTGCTGGTCTGCAAGGCATCAAGACAGAAAATCCCTGTTAGATACAAAGAATACTGAATGCAGGAAGTGTCCCTGATCGGAACTTAATTTGCATTGTCCCAGTCATATTTTTTGGTCCCAGCTGAGAATTTTGCAGTGAAAAATACAGTGTTTGAAATCTGAACTGTTATTGTGGGAGATATTACCCAAAAGACATTCTGTGGTTGTGTTTTGGTTGAATATGTAGCTATTATTTTCTCTCTCACCCCAGATTCGCAGAAGGCGACTTGCACGATTGGCAGGGGGGCAGACATCACAGCCCAGCACGCCCCTCAGCACACCCCTGACGTCCCCTCAAAGAGAGACGCCACCGGGACCCCTACCTGGACCCTCAGGTGCCACACACCAGCCCCTGTTACCAGCTGCCTCACAGTCATTGGGGCTCAACGTACACAGTAGTACTCCTGCCACATCCCCCATGGGCACTTCTGGTAAGAGTGTCAAGGGTGCCAAAATAAGTTAGAGAGCATTCTGTTTGCCTCACTATTTTGCTATTAATTATTAAGTGTTGCGGGGGGACAACTTTGATGGTATTGTTACAATATACAAGGTTTATTGTCCCTATATACTGTACTTAGCTTTCTCTGGTTAAGCTCCTTTTTACTCCGAGTTCATGTCTTGCACCATTTTTGCACTACACAGCTAAAGGTTATTGTTTGTAACATTCATTATGTTATGAAGCCGTCTGCCCAATCTGATAGCCTTGCAACCTGCTTTAGCCTAAAAGGATGCCCTATTAGTTTTGACCTTGGTTTGTATGACGAGACCCAGCATGTTTACTGAATAATGTTAACTAAAACTCTAGCATCTTATTTCACTCATCACTGTCCACATTTTCCATGGGGCATCGGCTGCACTCTGGAGTCTGAGAAATGCAAACGCATTGATCTGTCTACTGCTCTAGAGAGCATGTCAGAGATAAACGTTAATTATGTTACATCTTATCTATTGGTGTCCGTGTACAAACCTTTCTCTAATATGTATCATCAGCTCTTTTCATTGTACA
Source organism: Carapus acus (assembly GCA_900312935.1). Lineage (NCBI taxonomy): Eukaryota > Metazoa > Chordata > Actinopteri > Ophidiiformes > Carapidae > Carapus > Carapus acus. The sequence continues at coordinate 10,070 of OMPJ01028215.1, forward strand.
TTGTCTTGTATGGAAAAATGATACTTGGAGTTGTTTGGTCTGAGGTAGCGTCCCTGAGGATGCAGTGTTTGACCACAGAATTGTCTCTCCATGGACAAAGTGAAAATGCGATTTTGTGTCCCCTGCAGTGGTGGCGTATGGAAGTCAGAGCAGTGAGGGTGTGAGCTCCCTCTCCAGCTCCCCCTCCAACAGCCTGGAGACACAGTCCCAGAGCCTGTCCCGCTCACAGAGCATGGATATTGACACTGCCTCCTGTGAAAAGAGGTTGGTCCAAATCTCTTGCATCAACCCCATCTTGTCTCTCAGATTTATGAAGCTCTGTCGTTGAATTGTTAGGATGGCTCTCATATGAAGACGTGCAGGCAGTATATGTGAAATGAGAACACTTAACATGTTAAAGGGGTTTTCATATCAATTTCTTCATGTTTTGTATCATAGGAAGTGTTGGACATTGGGAAGACAAATTTGACCGTGTCCAAAATATACATTTAATACCCTAAAAGCAAAAAGCACAGATTGATGATGGTGTAAAATTTGTCCTCATCCAGCATGTCCCAGGTGGATGTGGACTCAGGGATAGAGAACATGGAGGTGGAGGACAGCGATCGCAGGGAGAAGAGGAACCTGGCGGAAAAGGTGAATGATTTAAACAAGGCCTGTTGCTTTTTGGAGTCGGACCGCTCTGGTATTTTATTTTCAATTGGTACTTCATTGTATGTTCAATTCATTGTCTTCTTTGTTAGCCATGGCCCTTTAAGAGAGACAGGTACAGTAGTGGGTCACTGGATGTTGTGTATTATCACAAGTTGAGAAGGAAGTGGAGACACACTGTTTCTAGTCAAAGAAGTGTGCCTGCACCTCATGCCTTATGAAGCATTGTTGATATGTTGTCACATGATCTGTCATTGAAATGAGAAGTATTTTTTCCAAGCATAGTTTCATTTTTATCTATCGCCAGTCTCAGCCTTCTCTAGTCAATTAGTCTGAGAACAAACTGCTCGCCGTCTTCAAAGTTTTAACGTACGTAAGGTATTAGTCTTACTGGAGAGTTTTATTCTGAAGATATAATGAGAGCAGAACAGTGAAATGTCGGCTTATGCCAGAGACAGAAAATGGAAAAGGAAAAAGGCACATTATGACCAGATTCTCCTCATCAAGATCTTCAAAAACAATGCCGCTCAAATTTTGGGCCGTATTTTATGTCTGCAGTGTAAATGAGGAGAAGATACATGAGTAATGTATAATGTTGTATTCCGTGCAAATCATTCAAATACCAACAAACTGTGACCTGTTTTGTGTCAGGTATGCAGGAGGGCACCACCTTGATCTACTTAATTAACTTTATTGTATTTGTCTGCATTTCAGGAGGTGTCTGCAAGTACAGATGTATCTGAAGAACAAGCTCTGCAGCTCATTTGTAAGATCCTCCGCGTGTCGTGGAAAGAGCAAGACAGAGATGTCATCTTTCTCCCTACGCTTGCCACAGAGTTTCACCAGAACCCTAAAGCTGGTCAGTGCACCAATCGTGTCTCTGACAACAGAAAAACCTCGCTGATGTTTGCCTGGTCTGAGCGTCAACTCTCACCGTCTTTCACAGTATACTCCGATTTGAAAGACCTGATTGGCCAGATCCTGATGGAGGTCTTAATGATGTCCACACAGTCACGTGTCCACAACCCCTTTGCCAGTTTGACAGCCACCTCTCAGCCAATTGCAGCAGCCAAATCCCCAGACCACCGTCTGACGCTGGTGCAGCCCTCCAGCCAAGGTGGTAGCCCCATGGGCCCGAGTGCGGGTTCGTTTGGAGCCAGCTCTCTATCCAGGCAAGTGCCCAAAGACCGTTTTTATTACTTTGTCTCAGGCGAAGAATTCAGACAAGCTGTCTTTTAGAACTGGCTTTACTTTTAATGGTCTGTGGTTATGTGATCAAATGTGTTTTACACAATCGTGATTCACTTGTTGATAACTGGTAGATGCCAGTCATCATTTCTAATATTGTCCACAGTCTGTATGGGTGTAGCCCACACCCATCGTCTCTCAGCGCAACCAGGACAACCTCTGCTTGTGTTCCTTCCCCAACTGCTCCGTCCGTGCCTTCCAACCCCACCACACCGCAGTTCACCGTACCACCCAGCCCCCCTGCTATCGCCATTCCGAGACACACCCTGAACCTTAACCCTCCTTCGGCCCCAATGCCCATATCCCAGCGCTACCGGCCCTACTCTGTCACCTCTCCGTGGGGAGTCCCCTCCCCTTGCAGCCCAAGTCAGCGAGGATTTAGCACCTCTGGACCGCTCACCAGCCCCGTGGGGCCCGCTGTTCCCCCAAACACCCCAGTCCCGCTGCCACCTCCCAGCCCACAAACCCTCTCTGTCGGCTCATCTAGACCCCGTAGCACCACCGCCTCCACACCATCCTCTGTAGCTCCCTCCTCTCCCAGGTCCAATGCAAGACAGGCTGTTGTTTCTTCCAGGATCCTATCATCTAGGTATCTTTCCAACCATCTGCATGCCAGTGTGATGCTCACTCACATGGCTACACTGAACCTGTAACATTTTGGCCCAGCTTACGTGAATGATGCTGTGCACGAAAATGCCTGGACGTCTCCTTTTTTCTGTTTTTTTCCCTGAATTGTCATTAACACTTGATCTGTCATTTGGATGCTCCCATCCAAACTGTCTACCGCTTCATAGGGTATCATAGCAAGATGTGAAACTTCCAAACTTACCGTGTTAATGGGGGATATGCAGTACAGGGACACGACTCAAATGCATTTTGAAGCATTTTTCGAATGTTTTTATTTTCATGAAGAATATCAAGGTCAGTGAAAACATTTGGTTCCTTAGTCTTTAGGGTAACGATACCAAGAAACGTACAGTATATATAAGAGATACAAGAGGTATTTTTGCCCCTAGCGTCGGGACAATATGGGTCTCAAGGGTAGCCTGTCATTGGACCAAGACATGGATGGAACCATTCAAATAAAATAGCTGTCGTAAGATCGAAAATCACTCATGCTCAGTGCGCCCAGAATCGGTGTGTAGTAGAGATGTCCAATAATATTGGCCCACCGATATTAGCATAAAGATGTAATATCGGTATCGGATTTTTTGGCTTTTAAACCGATAAATAAAAACCGATAAAAATAAAATAATGCTTGCGCTACACCGAAATAGTTCCCTATGCGCTCCTGAAGTGTTTACCAGTGCAAATATCGGTATCGGCTGTTATCGGTATCGGTAAATTCAGAGTTGGACAATATCGGCATATCGCATATCGGCAAAAAAGCCAATATCGGACATCCCTAATGTGTAGTGCTATAAAAACATCTGGTAACATGAAAACATCATTTTCCTAAGTTATATTACTATTGTAGAAAAGAATACGAGCAAAGACTTGTTGGATGTATCGACCGTATGTCCAAAAGTGGACAAATCAAACATTAACTTGAAGAAATCTGAAGATCAGATATTGTAGCGACCTCTTCCAGGCCATCATTTCGCTCATTTCAACACTTCTTCCACAAACAACACTCAACAACTCACAACTACTCACTATGCAAAACTTTAATTGCAAAGCTCTCATGAGTGCACCATGGTTAGTTTTTGTCAATCTTAAAAACCAATAGCACCTTTTTGGATATATGTGTAAGCAGTCAATTGGATGAGCTGCGTCCCTCTAATGAGTGGTGAAATAGCACACTGATATTTTCCATAATCTAGGGCAGTGGTTCTCAAACGTTTTTCAGTGATGTACCCCCTTAAAGATATATTTTTTAGTCAAGTACCCCCTGACACGGACAAAACATTTTTGGAAGAAAAAAGAGGTACAGTGCTGTAAAATCACTGTCTGATTTATTAAAGCCAAACAACTTATATCAGTGAACCTGACAAATACATCCATATTGCAAACATTGCATGTAGAAACAAAAAAGAAAAACAGAAGACGGTGACCACCAGGAAGGCATAAAACCAGTCAAAACTGAAACATGCAAAACGCTGCTAATTTAAATTGGTCTCTGTAATGGTACAAAATTAAATATATACATAAATAACTAAAATGTGTTCACAGAAATAAATCTATAACTTAATTATAAATAAATTATATTTTGCTTACATAATAAATTAACTTAATAAATAAAGATT
>OMPJ01028216.1:0-54116 GCA_900312935.1 Carapus acus
TACCGCGGGTACAGAACGACTATTTAGCTCTGATACAAAAAATTGCATCAAGCTCGTTAGCAAACTTGTCTTTTGCATCACAAACAGTAGCTCCCAATTACAATACAAGAAATGACAACAGACACAAGGGAAAGGTCAGTGAAAATTGCCTCGCACTCCAAGGCTGTCACCCTGTTTGTGGGCATACAGTGGACACTTACGCTGATTCGTCTTTCCTTAATCAAACAAATTCAATGGCTTGTTCTTGTGGTATCAGGGAGGGAAGAAAACACTGTTTTCTGCACTATTAGGAAGAATCTAGGCTTATATCCACTGATTATTGATTGTTAGAACTGCTCTAAACATCTAAGCCCATTGTAATTCCAAAATGGACTCTGATGCTTATGGAAATGAATTGCAACATAATTTAGTGCCTTGCTGGAAGTCTTGCGTAGAAATTCAGAAACTCTGCTTTTCAGTTTGAGAGTGAAGATGCCAAATCACAAGAGGTTCCTGTGAAATGCACAAATGACTTTTTTCAAGAGTTGCCCAATGCCAAATTCATCTTGAGTCAAAATTGAACTGAAGTGGACCAGCCACTCACACAGACGTGCGAGACAGACGTGCGTCTGTCCTGCAATTTTGAGATTTGTCTGCTCTCCAATGACGAAAAATTTAACAGTATGGCTGGAAAACAGTCTCTTCTCAAAACGGTGCATGTCATTGATTATTTTTGGCTACAGTAAAAGATTCAGTGACAATCCAAACTACTTTCCCCAATAGCAATCCGGGCGCCCCAGAGTGTACACACAAATCAGTTAAAAGAATGCCGGAGCCAGAATAGAAAAAAAAAGACAGACGATCGCATTTAGTGCCATCTTAAATCAGAAAGTTGACACTCATTGTTTGAGGCCTGTGATGAATAGGGGCATTTGATTTACTCCGTTTGAAGGATTACCAATTTGGCTTTACATGCTTCACATTTTACCGTGGCGGAGGTTCGATAAATCTGCGATGATTCACACTGAACATCAGCAGCTTAGCTGTCATCAGCTCCATCTGATACATCACGTTATTGAGCCTTTTTTTTTTTTTCATTTGGCTGGAACAAAGACGGGCGACGACAATGAAGTAAACGGCTGAGACAAATAATGCTGTTCAGGTAGGTGGGTGGCTTTGCACGCTGATTAGCTGCAGCTTCATTGTGTGGCCAATGCTGCGCTGGGATGTCTCAACTGAGGGGCTGCTCCTAATTTTCGCCGCGAGGATCAGTGGAGTTCATCTTATCTCATGTCTTTCAATAGCCTGGGTCCTTGTCAGGCATCTCTCAGAACCATTTGGCCGCTATTCAGCGGGAAACGCAACACTTGTTACATCTGCATCGAAACTCAGATGAACGTGTGTACGAATACAAGATCAGACGAGGGTGAGCACTGTATTTCCGTGAGGGCAGAAACAGCTGCGTGACTACAATGAGAAGGAGTGTCTGAACTTGTGTGCTCCATTCGAAAGCAGCGCAACCCCCAAACTTTTACAGCTGCACTGGCATTCTCACACAAAACCAAAATATCTACTCAGCACATTTGCAATAAGCCAAACAATCACAGGAATAAGTGCATGGCTGGGCTAGAGGAAGAGATAGAAATCCCTTTGCCCACATACAGGGTGAGCTTTGGCAATGTTTTTGAACGTTCTTGTCCACACTATTGCGACATAGATTTTGCTGTGATTTGCAAAATGTCCAGGCAGCTGGCAGTGACCTCTTAGAAAAACAATGTAGTCGCAATCACTTGAAATTGTTATTATTGTTGTTGTTATTATAAGCTGTGCTGTATACTGTTATTGTAGACCATTCAAAATAGACTGAAACTCCTTGTTCCAAATTATTAATTAGATGGTGAAGTGAGCATTTTTTCAATGATTTTTAATGATTTGTGTGATGTTGGTCCAAATCAATTTAAAGTTGAAATTGCAGATCTCCCAATGAGGTTTAATGTCCTCAAGCCATACAGGGTTTCAGTATTGGGCTGGAATCCCCCCTCAGCAGGGCTGACAAAGCGTGAGGGCCCCAAAGCACCAGGCTGCCTTCTTTCCATATGAAGTATGTCGTGATGTAGATGATTCCATGTCAGACGGGACGTGGGCGAGTGAGCGATCTCCTCACACTGCGGTGTTTTACCCCTGACCCCACGACTCCAAGCAGCCCTGCCGAGATGATTTAACCTCAAGCCAGCAGGTGGTTTCGAAGAGGTCGGGGGTTTTGTCATGTTAAATACTTTATCTGCTGTGAACATTTGCTTTGCTAATGTCAATAATTCATAATAAAAAACACCCGCGCATCCTGCCACAGTTTTTCCAGTGTGAGTAACAGTCGAGATTGTTGTTGGACCGTCTGACAGGTTGCGATTGATTGTGTGGCATGAGGGATGCACCCGTCCTGGCATTGACTTTAAGTGTGAAATGTGTAAGACAGCGACTGTTCTGTGCTGCTGGAGAAGGAGACATCATAGAGATCGATTAATCAATGACTGACATGTTATGGGCTGCACAAATCCTCTGATTGACTGATAATTAAGCAGTGCAGAGGAATCTACATAGATTGACAGATCCTATCCTACTTGTGTTATTCGCTCTGCTTTCTGACAGCTGAAGTGGTTTTGATGCTCATGTAACACAGCAGATGATGTCACAAAATTCAGTCAGGAAAAAGTGAGAAATAGACATATTTTTTTTCAAATTGCTTTTCTGATAATGTGAGAAACACCTCATTTCTCACGCTTGGGAAAAGGACAAATTGTTATTTGGATCAACAAAGGATTTGTATCCATGTGAACACAACCATTAACCTGTAGAAAATGGAACACTATTTTACAGACGATGCTTTGTTTTGTTATTTTGGAGGTGGTGATATTGTCAGTGTTCAACAGGGAAATACAAGGGCATTTTAGAATAAATCCAAAGCGATGAAAACACAAGTGTCTCCTTCTGTCACGACTGCTGGAAGCTCGAATGTCAATCTCCCGGCGGCCAATCAGATTCCACCAGTGCTTTCCAACAGCAACAAGACTAAAGCCGTGTTCATCCAGACGGAAAGTTTGAGGGGGTTCGTGTGCAACTTTTCAAAGTTAAAGTCAGATATAGAGGAAATGTCTAGTGTGAAAGTGCAGTAAGAACCATGTTGAGCAACTCCATGTACTCTGCGTAAACACCCAGTCCCTGATCACAGAGAACGGCGCCATCTCCGGGATGGAACATTTGTGACTGGTGTATATTGTATACAAAATACAAGGTAGACTGTACAACAGATCAAGAACAACAAGTCACAGACAGGAGGAAAAAATGAACAAATTTGTGGGTTGAATAAAAAATAGCAAAGCAGAACAAGAGATGGAGTCTTATAAAGCTTCAAAACCACAACAGATCTGACAAAAGTTTTGAACAAAGCAGCAGATGTGGTGAAGGTGCATACCTCAAAAGTGGCAATACGGGGCTGAAGGTCAGAGACACAGGACATGCATGGAGGTAGAAGAAAGAAAAAGAAAAGAGGGAGTGTTGCTTTTGGATTGAAAGATGCAGAGAACATGCGGCATATCACTCACATACACACGTAAACACACAAAAAATCATAATTTGGAATTCACTCTGTGTGGATGCGGCTAAATGACTTGTTTTACAATCTTTAGGCCATCTCACCTCTCCCTCACAGTTTCTTCAATGATAAATGGAAACCATAAATGACCGAGAACATCACAGACTTAAAAGGTTGATATAATCAGAGAGATTTAAGATGCAAATTGCAATCCTTACCCCCTGACTTTCACGCAGGCTTTTAAACCTTAATAACTGAGACCTTGACAGAAAGATGGGCTCTGTGAAAGAACTCCAGCTGTGACATCTAAATAAGGCAAATCACAAGTCGTATTTCCATAATTTAGATATTTAGGCTGTAAATGTAAATGACACAAGTGGGAGAGCTTGTAATTTTTTTATTTTTCTATATTCAGTAATGCTTGTTGACCTTTAAAAGTCAAACATTTTAGTGCAGTTAGTCACTTGGCCACAGTGGGAGCACAGAGAGACTGTGTTCGTGATATTTAATGTGATATGTCTGTGTCGTAACATATTAGGCTCTGTTTTCTTTCAGAGGGGGTGAGTGCATATTTCCCATCCCGATAGTTCCAAAACTGCACTGTTATTACATTTCTCTCTCTATTGCTGCAGCTGCTTTTGAACACAACAACTCAATTTTCAACCTCAGCTTCTGCGCTTGACTGGATTAATAACTGCTTCTTGGAGAGAGTTAAGTTTTGCCGTGTTTTATTTTGAAACGGCAGAAATCAAACCAGTCTGAGAAATGGAGTGTAACTGTTGATAAATAAAGCCAGCGCTGTTAGCGCACGTCTGACGTGACATGTGAGGGGCAAATTATAGTGAACTGAGCGAGAATTGGAAAATTCATCTAAACATTATTTACTGTAACTAAAAGAAGCTAAAGCCTTGGTTTGTAACACTTGAGTCTCCTCAAAGCACAGATTGATGAAAGTACTGCAAGTTCCTGTTAATCTGTTTCTTGGTAATTGTGCTCAGCTCCTGACTTTTTGTTACGTTAACGCAAAAGAACACTTTCCAGTATAATTACCACACTATGAGAGGCGAACCGAAGGAAAACACTTTGTGCGAGTGTGACTCCTACGCGAACAGGTACCCAGTGAGCTTAGCGTGTTCCTGTAGGACCGCACACACGCCACACATCTTTGTAATATCGGTGCATTTGTTTCCCTCGAAAATTGGAAACGAAGAGCACAAAATAACAGTAGAAAATGCTCTTTATTTTCAAGCCCACAGCCGGCTGACACTGGGCAATAACACTTTATGACATGTGAGGCTCAGTGTGTTGCGTTTTGCATAATGTGCTGTGACATGGAGGCTCCAGTGGATCTCATTTTCATTCTGCTTATGTCCCGGGGCAACGCATGTCAGATTTGTGACAGCTGCCAGTTCCAAATGTCCTCGAACGTTGCACTCTCTGTAGGGTGAAAGGAGGTCCAAATGTCTGGCATATATGTACATGGCCACTTTCTCCTGGTGGAGTGATAAAACAGCTGCAGCCCTCTTTTTAGCGTCTCTATTCAATGTGTACACGTTGGAATATATATTGGTTTGTGTAGGAGTGAGACTGAATTGAAAAAAAAACGATGACAAACAGGCTCTGGATGTGGGAGACCTCAGTTTTAACTGGTTGCACCTTTTTCTCTTTTTTTTTCTTCCTTTCTTTCTCTCCGTGCCTGCTTCATTCTCGCGTCAACCGATTTGCATGTCCTTGCTGCTCAGCCTCTAATTATGTAGTGTAGAAGGAAGATCCTGGCGTGAGGTTTTGTATAAACATCCTCCACTTTGGCAGCTGAACACGATGTACAAGAATGATTCTCCCGCCATCCACACGCAGTGGGATAGGGTGAAAACATCTCGCCACGTATAGAAACAGCATTTCCATATGCGCAATCCGCTGGACAATAGTTTATAGTCAGTTAATAGCATTCGCAGGATTGCTTCGAGGAAATTGAGGTATTACTGTGGAACTGACTCAGACCGTCTAAGAGGATAGCTGAAGGAAAAGGTTATTAGGAATTTATGGTTTTCATACACATATTCACAGACCTTTTTGGAACCTAATTCAATTGAAATTACATAGGAGCCACTTCACCCAAAGCTCTGCGGCTCCACCATTCCTTCAGCAAGTAAATCTCTCCTGATTTGTAATTCAAGTACCATGAAGATTATGGAAATGCAAGTAACTGATGGTGCTGTGACACTCACAGTGTCCTCGCATTTCTTAGTTCTCGTAAACACGCCGTTGATCCCATGTTCATGGGTGGTTCTCGCGCCATCATTTTATCTACATGAATAGACTGAAGGAGTTGCTCCTCACCTCTCTCAGAAGTGCAACAAAATCCTCCAAAACTCCATGAAACCACAGTGCTGTGTCTTGTCTCCACTTATTCACCCGCGTTGTGCTGAACAATCAGCAGAACTCATATCGTAAGTTTCGGACAATTCTGGAGCCATAGGTGAGAGTCTATTTGAGCAACAAAACTAAAAAACTCTTGTCATTGATTCCCATATTTGTCCAATTTTCTTGTTGATAAATTTGCCATAAGAGCGCAAGAAGATTGCACTTTTTCATTGTGACTTCCTCTCGAGGCTGCGCCAGTGAATGATCGTCCTGCAGCATTGAGCTGTCAGTACACGCTGTGACCCACACAGCCGGAGCTGTAGAAATGGGAACATCTGCTGTAGATGTTAAAGGCCATCTGGCTGATGAGCCGCCCCACCTCCTTCCGAAACCAACCTACCGCTGTGGTTCGCAGCCAAGTTTTTGCTGATTGTCACCTAATCACGTTGAGCTGTTTGCTGCGTGTAGAAGCGTCCCCGGAGCAGGGCGACATGACAACTAGACAGGTTATTGCACCCTAAGCTAACTCACATGTCATCCACGAGACTTTTAATAGCTTCAAGCTACTCTGCATTTCCAAGAACAACTATGACCAGCTTTCGGAGAGATGAAAAAAAAATTAACCCCCGTTTGCTTGTGCCGCAGCGAGTAAGACACTGATTGACACCAATCCTGGCAGGCAGACAGAAACTGTTAGACAGGCAGATGGATATTTGGCTGTATGAGAGCCCCACTGGATGAAATCTGTTGAATATATTGCCTCAAAAATAGCCATCGGCATGTGCAGCTCAAGATTTTTCTTGCAAGAGTGATAAATACTTTGATCATAGTCAATTTGATAGACTCCTTCATATTTTTTTCCCATTTCTCCCCCCTGAATTCCCCTCTGTAGCAGCTCTGATATGGAGAGCGTTGTTATGGAAAATATATCCAGTTGTAGGGTTTTTTTTATTTTTTTTGCTGTCTACCTGCAACCCCACCGTATCATAATTCAAATGTTAATCCCCAGGCTATTTCTACACCGAATCAAACAATCTGCCAAGCTGAATTCAGGTTCTATGTATGCGGAAGGCGTCAGATGAATGGAGTAGGAACAATCCAGGAAAATAATGCAGTTTGTTGTTGCCAGTTATAGTCCTCTGAGGCCCCAACAGCCACATACTGTATGTACAGATCAAACACAGAACAACATGCTCAGGAGATGAGGTTATGTGTGTACTGTAGCTAGAAACGTTGTGGGGGAAGATAGAACATGTTTTCCTAAAGTGACAGTGATAACCACACAATGTTTGGAAGTTTGAGGAGGGGGAGAAGCTAAAGGATGATTTTACCTCTTTCCTTGAGTCTGATGTAAATTTATGGGTAGCTCAATAGGAAGAAATAGGTAGAGTGGTGGTCTCGAGGCCAGACATCTGCTGGATCAATCCCAGACTCAAGTAGAATCCAATTTGCGTTAAGACCCTCAATCCTTCACTGCTCCTCAAACACAAGGTGGTTCAAATGCACAAAAACAATTAACCTCTGTGAAAGTGGTTGAAGTGTATAAAAAGCTCATTAGTAATTTGAATAAGTAGGTTTACATCCATGCTTACACCGTTAAGCTTTGCATCCTTGTATTATTTATTCTCTTCCACCACTGGATGGGACAAACATGACATTGTTTTCTCATGTTTATACTTAATAATCCTCTGGGTAGGGTTCAGCCTCTATCTTAGCGACTGTATGAGCATCCACGTGAGATAAAATCCAGTCTAAATCCAACCTGAGGGGGTTTGCTTTCAAATAGACTAAAGAAATAATATGAAAATAGCCATCATTCATCAAGGCTGCCAAGATCAGATGAACTGGGAAATGATTCTTTGTGTGTCGATGTTTTTTGGATTCGATGACATAAAAATGAGCGAAAAAGACAGAAATTAATTTTGCAAGGACACTATAAGAGGCCATGAAAGACCATTTTTGGTTCATTGCGCAGTGCTGCTCTTGAAATGATTCAGATCTCAGATTTTGACCTGAATGTAGCTTCAGTCTTTGTTTCCATCACATCACTAGCAAAGAAATCAGTGTCATTGAGACCCATTGGCAGTGCTGGATTTTATGTCTTAAAAACAGATGCTTCACAAGGTCATTTTCATACAAATCTATTAGCAGCTGTGATGAGATGAAAAGACTTTAGAAATATAAGTTGACTCGTAAGATATCAATGAGGCGTTTGTGTTACTACCTTTTCTTTCAAATTGTGAAAGTTTGAAAGGACTACAAATAATAAACGGGACAGTTCTCTCTAAGACTCAAAGCTCAAAGCAAAACTTCTCCGCATCACTCAAACACACTCCTTCAAAGTGTCAGACACCGCTTATTTTACGAACACCAACAAATTTCCACAATGTGACTGAAGAACCTCTCGACAATGTGATTTTATTTTATTTAAAGCCGAAAAGAGAGGCTCTTGAAAACCACTTTGTGGATTAGTATTATTGACGTTGTCCTCCCTATTGTCATAGTTCGGTGTTGTTAGAGAAGCTTCTGGACAGGCTGTGCTGTGGCGGGTGCACGTTGTCTTCCACTCAGAAGGCTTTGAGAGCTTGTGTTTGTGTTTATGTTAGCGAAGGGGTGAGAGGTGACCCCAATGTTACATTCCTGACCCGTGCGCCCAGAGGGGGAAGACGCAGATCCTCAGGCAGGGCACTAATAACTTCCTCCTCCGGCGCCAAGACGGAGCGCCGACCAAACCCTTGTTGTCAGATTTCAAGGCTACAGAATGAGCCGCCTGAGGGACGGATCGGGCCTGCCGACTCACTGCCGCTTTAGACATTAACACAACCGAAAACAAATCCTTTGATTCTTCCCAATTTTTCTGTCCATGGTTTTTCTCACTCACTCCACGTCTCGTACATGTGACACTGTGACACATCCTATGTAGGCATTATTTTGAAGTAATCAGGTTTTCCACTTTGCCTTTCAGAACAAGAGCCTGAAAAACAAGCTGCTGTCAGGACACAAGCTTTGCGACGCATACGCAGAGGAGGTGAGACGCTTGATTTAATAGTCCAGTGAGGGTCAGATTTTACAAGTAATGAATGCAACAAGTGAGTGAGACTTTGCACATTAATGAATGTTGTTTATTTGTATGCGGCAGTAGCCATCAGAGTTCAATTTTATGAAGAGTGTATGCTTAATCCAATGGATGTATTTCTTTTTGTTTCAAAATGTATTAATTGTGCACATTTACATCTATTGATGATTTATTGATGATTTGGTCATGTATTAATGGTGTGTTTTTTGAACAATTTCCCTCCCTGAAGTTCTGCTTCTCCTTTTTCTTTTTTTCTTTTTTTATATCTGACACACTCTCAGTTCACACATGTTCCAGAACAACTTAACAACTTCTCTCCCTGGCAGTGGCTGCTGTGATGGCAGTGACTTCTTTTGATGGTACATCTGAGGAACCCGGCCTGTACTCTCTGCGGATCCTAGCAAATTTACCCATTTTTGCTCTCACACCTTCTCCCACTCCACCAATCACGTCAGTTCTACCAGCTATCATATGAGCACCATCCACCAGTCCCACCTTAGTCCATGTCGGAGTGGAGCTTTGAACTGCATCTTTCTCCTTTCCTCCGATTCAGCACAAGGATTCAGCCACTGCAGCGATTGTAATGACAAGCCTCGTAGTTTCAAATTCGAATCAGGAAAGTCTGAGCATTTCCTGTGTGTTTCTAAAGTTGGGAAATAACTTTTATCATGATTTTTATGAGAGGCAATGCAGACAGCTTGACGTATGGCAACCTTGGCACGGAGATGGAGATTTTTCCTTCCCCGTTGGCAGCTGAGGCTAACTTTGATCAATGCTGGAGTCCTCTGAGATGGATGACACCAAGGTTGTTCCGTGGCTGAAGTATTGTCATCGGTTTGTACTTTGACGCGGTGGGAGTCAGAAGGGAAGATGTGGTTCCTTGGCCAGGTTGTTTACTCTTGTATCATAATGATGATGATAACGGTGGACGGAAGTGTCAGCCCAAGATGGACTGACTAGAATGGGCCTTATGTGCGCTAAGCTTAGAAATCAACAGATGTCTTGGATGTGCAGTATCTGTTAATGGTAAAGAGACTTTTTATAGTCTTGAAATTTTCGGCCGCTGTCCTTGAGTTGCTTGTGAAAAGTCAATAGGTGTCAGTCTCTCCATCTAAATCCTGCAGCCAAAACACCCGCGGTCTCTCACAGCTCAACTTGTTCCAACCATTTGCGAACATCCTAAAACAAACAGGTCAGAGAAAAAAGTGTGTGGCCCTGTTCCCTGTCCCTGTTCTCAGCTGATTTAAAGATGCCCACTGGTGCCTCTGGAGCTCCAGTGGCTCCAGGGAGCAATGTCTCCTAATCAAGCCACCATTCTCGCCACTGCCAAGGACACTAATGTAAACCCTGTGCGATATCGGAGGAGAAGAACCAAGCAGAGAAAATAATCAGCATTCTGCCGTTAAGAATACATGTTTGCTACAATAAGAAGAAAATAGATAAAATCTTTATATGCGGTACTGGTCAAAAGTTTTAGAGCACCCTAACTTTTCCCAAAATTTCATTGAAAATGATGCAGTTTAATGTCTCAGTGTATTCTGAAAATGAAGCACAGACCACATAAACTATTGAAATTAGAAAACAAATTATTGACTTAACCAACACGAATTTATTCTGAACTTGTTCACCACTTACCTTTGAAGCATCCTGTCTGATTTAGAGAATATGAAACACACTCAAAGCTGCTTGACTCAGGCCCATGTTCTGACATTTGCAGGGGGACAGGCTATATCCACTTGTACAGGTAGTTTTGTCCCAAAAAAAGGGAATGGAAAAGAGAAAGCTGCCTAGCTGTGGCTCTAAGGAAACTCCAAAGGGAGCAATTCAGGAGTTGAAAATGTCGTTAAAGGCTACCAAGGTCAGAATTAAAGTTGCTGGTCTGTGTCTAATATACCATAACAGGGAATGTTCCAAATGTTGAACACAAAATACCCTCTCACCCAGTGTACTTAAGGGTAGACACATCTCATATTCCACCCCATACCAGGTGGGCGGGGGATCTATTTCGGGGTCTATTATTTTTTCTCAGCAATGCTATTATCAAGACCATAGACCTTTAGGGGTGTAGAATGGGAAGGGGGGGATGTAGAGCTGAAGTAACTGACTGCAATTTCATCAAAAGACGATAAAATTTGTAGTTAATCAGGTAGAAGAGCATCCATCTATGGCTCATTTGTTCATCCCGGAAAGCTATTTTGTTCAAAGGCGAAGGGTCACTGATTATGCCTGTAATTACTCCAGAATTACTGTAGAGTATTAGAAACAAACAAGCCACACACTCGCCGACAAGTGCTGCGGGCCATTTGCTGTGGCATGGCGCACAAGGCTCTCAAAATGAAAAAAAAGTTAAAGAAAGACCCGTCAAACAGTTGCAGCAAGGTTTGGCCCTTCTTCTCCGAACAGTGAGGGATCGTTATTCACAATAACGTGAGGGGAGAAGTGCAGTTAATTACGTGCTCCTTTGGATTTTCCGTAAGTGTCCCACAATCAGCTTCGCTTGCCTCTGTGTGAAATCTCTCAGCCTCAAAAGACCTGTTAAGGCGTATTGAATGAACATTCTCCTGGCATGATTTCCTCTAATAATGGCCGCCGTAATTGTAGCAAGATGGAGGACTAGATGAAGGCCGTAAAGATGCACCCAGATCATCTTTTCTTTTCAATTTTTGAGAGATTGTTATTGGGGATATCGATTGTGTTGGCGTAGTGCTCGGCCTCATTCGTTCAGTTGGTTTTGAAGAAATTTGAAAGCCGCGTTTGGCACGAAAGAAAAAGACATCTGTGCCCAGACTCACAGATGGGGATGTCAACCCGTCTTTTAGTCACCTGGGGGAATTTTACTTGAATAGATATTCGAAAAGATGTGTTACTTTTTGAGAGGTTTAGCCGAATGTTTTTCTTTTGAAGGGTTCTATATATAAATGTTTTACATTATTTAGTGCATCACTGATTCCTACTTATACTCCTACTTATATTTGAATATCACCCAATTAGAATTTCATTCTACTCCCCTAGCATGTGCAGGCCTTCACGGTGGACTAATTCCACTGCTCATTTGTGCCTTTTAAACCCTACTTTGCACACTAAATGCGATTAGTAGGGGGCCACATTTGCTGACTGTGTAATTAGCAAATGAGATGTTCATTTTATGCAAATGTATGGCAAATGCACAACAATGCCTCTCGATTTGCTCGCCCCTCAGAGCACAAACTGATTCGTCTACGATATGACTCTATTAAGGATTTGTTTGTGGCGCAGCACGTGATTCTTTCCTTCAAACGTCTTTCCTGTATATCCTCAGTACAGCAACATATATATTCACGCCGCGCTGAGGCTTGTAGCGATTTTTGCCATTTAAGCATAGTGACTGACTGCTTCCTATTGACCATATACTGTTTGAAAATTAGCGGTTGAATCCTCCAGCCAACATGTCGAAACATGACTAAAAGTGCAGTCCGTTGCAAAGTCTTCCTCAGTTTTGAATGAGTGGTGTGAAGAAGCTCTTCATACGCAGAAAACCGTGAATGTCCAATTCAAGACCTGACAAATGTGAGCCAAAGCGTTTCCTTTTTTCCAATTTGTAACGCAGTTGCAAACTGGCTTTTTACTGAATGTTTTGTAAATCTCCAGTATTGCACATTATCCTATTGTATTAACATCTTTTCTCACAAGGCTGCCCAGACTGGACTCAGCTTTTGTTGGTTTTTTTTGAGGCTGGATCAAGCTTGTGCTCTCTGTCTGTGAGATCTTTGTGGCTGAAGCAGAAATTGCACAAATGCATAGAAATGTGAGAATAAACACCAAACTTCATACCAGCTATATACTGATGTGTTTATCTGTGTTTTGATGGGATGATACGACAATATGGACTGGATGCGTTTAATCTCTCTGGCACAGCTAATGCAGATGGATGTGTGGGTTGAAAATCCCCAGCATCACACAGAATAAGTAACAATTATACAGGTTGTAAGTAATTAGAAATATCATGAGGGCTGAATTTCTATTTTCTAATTTCTTCTTAGAGTTGTGAGCTCCAATTCCATTTTTGTAAATCTCAAAAATAGATCAAAACTGTGATTTTCTGCGTTTAGATTTCAGCAGATGTTAACTTACAAGTGGAAGTAGCGTACTAAAATTGAGGTGATCTGAGGAAAACAGTTCTAGAAAAATTAGCTTGTTTTCATTCCTTTTGGTGAAGCACTCTCTCAGAGGAGTGTGTGAATTGAATCATCTTTGCAGAACAAAATGTCCCTGGGAGACCTCGTCTGGCATAAACGGAATCCCGTGTCGGCAAGAAATTCGCTCTTCACTGACCATGAACGCAGTCTCTTCATTAGCTGTCAATCATGTGTGATGCGTTTGAGCGGTTGGAGATCTGGAGGTACCGAGGATGGGGACCTGGAGGGAAGGGAGTCGTTGAAGTGAGAGATACCAACACAAATCTGCTTCGATTTGATGTGGAATCTTTGGCGTGTGTTCTCTCAGACAGAGGAATATGTCATTATTCACATATCTGCCATCATCTGCAGAAATTCCCAACGGCATTTTATCAGCAAGTGGCTGATGAAGCAAAGGCGGGGCAGATAACGCAATGTGCTCAGTGGCAGAGAGCTTTTTTTTTTTTTTTTCTCCCTGACGAGCCTGATGTGCAGGTGAATTAGCGTCTGTAATTAATTTTTTGGAGGGCTTTGAGTCTTTGACACATGCTCTCATCGTGGCGCATATTCTTGGGTAATTAATGATCTGAGAAATAGAAATAGAACTCTTTGATGATGGAGCGGCAGTCAGATTAATCTTTTTCATTACATCCAGCTGTAATCGGGGTGTGACGTTCGTACGTCTGTCTGGTGCCTGAGCCTGATTTATCGGGAGGAGAGGGAAGTGTTTGACTTGACAGTCAAGGGGTATGATGGAGGGGAAGTTACAGAGAAGACAAAGTCACGCACAGCAACGGCTGCCGAATCCCACGGGTGTTTTTGGGACGTTTATCAGTACTCAACAGCAAGTTGATTACCTGTATGTTGATTACGAGAGTCAAACCACAACAACTTGTTTGTGGTCCCGTCCTTCTTCTCCCTTTGCAATTCTGCGACTTCCCTTAGCCTAGCGTCCACCATGCTCACCCGATTTGACCCATTCCAAATTTTTTGCCTCATAGGAAACATGAAAGGTCTCAGCCGGCACCTGTCTGGTCTCAGATAACGATTCCGTATAAGACCATGTGGGAATTTTCTGTCCAGCAGGAAACTGGGATAAAGCGACTCCAATCTCTGTGGCTGAAGTGTGGCAAGTTGAGGGACGGTGATAATAAAAACGCATCATGACCTCGGAGACCCGGGATGTACACACCAATCAATTCTTGTGTATACAATGGTATTGATTCATTCTAGTAAAATGTGCTGACGTTGCTTGTACTGCTGTGTAGATATTTAGATAATGATATCAGCACAGTCACATATCACATCCCCAGTCAATCCATTTACCAGCGTGATTTGTCTGGACGTGGCTCTTGTCACAAAAGGCGAAATGTCTTTTGATAGATGTTTCTGTAGATGTTCGGATAGGCGTTACACTGAATCATCCAGGCAGAGGACTCCTGCGAGCTGCAGGTAATCAAAGAAGCATTTGTGTGTGTTTGATGCTTGATTACATCGCTAATACCTAGTTGCTTGCTCCCTGCACGGTGGATATAAAGAGCAGTGTGATTTGATGTTGTGTGCAGAGAGCGTATAAAAAGTTGATCCTCTGTGTAAAAGCAAAAGGAAGAAGCTTGGTTATGTGGTTTGTGTTTATATTTTTACCATCCATTTTAATCCATTCTATAGGAGCCCCTCGACAGAGATGCCAAATATAAACCATCACCTGGGGTTAATTTCTTTTTAAATGCTTTTGGGAGGGAGCCAAGCTTCCCAATGTTTTGGGGAGGCTTTTTGAATCCGGTTTGATATGAGAGACCTAATCAGTGACTCTTTATGAGTGAGGCAACAGGTGAAAACGAAGGGGGAGGAAGCACAGCCATGGGCGATACTCTCCCACCCGTTCTGCATGGAGGGAAGGTTGAAATGTTTCCCCAAACCTCCCGTTAACATCTCACCTAAGGCTGCCGCATCTGCTCCAGGTTGGACATGTACTATACATACATTTCTGGGATGAGGGACGAAGCTCATAGACAAATGACTCGCGACATTTTGCATTTATACACTGACCACGTATAGAGAACACTTTTATGTTAAATACTTTGCAGAATATGCCCATCGGGTGGGCATAGAGTTAATAATTGAGCTGATGTGTTTTGCACTAATTTTGTCGTAGGTCAAGGCGTATTCCTGAATGTTAATGTGAGTGTCCCACAGACTAGAACATCTAATACTCCTCAGTATTAATTATAGGCCATAATCATGCAAATGTGTTACTCAATCAGAGAGATTTCCTGTCCTTCGTTATCTTTGCTCCTTCAGAACACGTGATATCGTATGTTGTAAGCTATCATGTGGTGAATGTTACGCACTGGTGGTTTTTCGAGTCACAATGTACAACGTTTGGCATCAACCATCATCCGCCATCTGCTCAGAGATGTTTATGTAATTATGTACAATTATCGACATACAAATACAATGACTGAAACTAAGAATCAACACGATTACGAATGAAATGAAGACACCACATGAGAGAGAGATAAGACACAAGGTTAGGATTATACAGATTCTCAAAGAATTTAGTTGAAAGATATATGGATTATCTGTGAAATTGTCAGAGAACGTCAGGAGTCTGTTGGTAGATGTGTGGTTTTGTGGGGCTGCACACTCCAGAAAAGTCATGTCATGGCAGTTGTTTCTGTGCTTTATCATGTGCTATGTACAGATTTGATGCACTCAACAGTCACAAATACAGTTCATTTCGCCATTTTTCATTCCACAATCCATGTCCAAAAGCACTGCATAATCTGAAATGTAATGTTGCAGCCCCTGCTAATTGGAGTTTTGAAGTTTTTGCACTGTTTATGTACCCAAGCAAGCTTCAACAAGAAGCCCCAGGATATGATTTTTGAATCTAGTCGCAGCAACAAGGGATAAGCATCGTGGGACATGGAGGCACCCTGGGAAGGGAGAATAAGAAGACAAACAATCTTGTGAAAAAAAAAGTAGCAAATTCCCCAGTGCTCACTGTCCTTTGAAGTGAATTTGTGCCTTGGGATTTATTATGTTTTGGTGAGAAACTGAATGTCATATCACAGCTTTACCATCTGGGCCAAGTAAGGGTATTAGACAGACAGACAGACAGACAGACAGACAGACAGACAGACAGACATGGGGGTGGACTCACACACAAATCCACCGATATATTAGATAACATATAAAAATTTAGATATTGAGCTCTTCATGCAGAAAAGGGGAAAAAAAATCAATATTTCCCCGCATTTACATAAATGAAGTCGGTCGTGTTTGTGGTGCAATTAATCACAACTCCAGCCTTGCATGGCTTGCCAATAGCTACATCACGACGCCTCTAATAGAAAGTGCCACGCTCCCAACTGACTGAGAGCGACTGCAGAGTTTGGATCCAGAATCTGTTTATGCTAACATCACGCGTGGCTTTGAGGATGGCGGCACGTAGCTGCCCGCTCACGCCACAGCTCTGTGTTTTATGTGCCTGTGTGTGCCATGGCACAGAGGAATGAATTCCAGTCAGAGTTTATTACTGGCACGCGCGCGTGTGTGCGCGTGTGTGTGCATGTAGACAGTGATCCATCTTGCTTTGGTGTGTGTGTGCGCGTACGCGTGTGTGTGGCATGCGATCACAGGAAAGACGCAGCCCTCGGGACCTGCATATGTGTTTTTGATGTGCTGGCGACTGTGTGTTGGGGGTGGGAGTCAGAATTGAGGTTTAGACAGTGGGCAGTAAGCCAGTGCATGACTGCATCATTGTGTGTACTTTTTAGCTCACTGAAGGGGAGATTTGATGTTTTCTTCCTCCCCGTACAGCCTCCCTTTAAGCCAGAGCCTTGCCCAGGGAACACTCACAAAGGAGTCTCCTGCCGCAGCGCGCAGAATCCAGCTACGTGATCTAAACCCAATTTCGCAATTTGAATAAGCTAACACTTATTTCCTTATCTTCCCATTGCAGTCCAAAAAAATCCAGGCTCAGCTGAAAGAACTCCGGTACGGGAAAAAGGATTTAATTTTTAAGGTAAGCTGAAATGGAAGTGTGGATGCGGGGTAGAGCTTTATACCAGTTCCAGACTAAGTGTACAGGTACTTCAGGACGCCTTGAAAAGATGAGCACGCAGCAGAAGTTCCTCCATCTGTCTCCCTGTGCAACAACAAAACTGCAGTTTGCAAAGTCAATCTGATAACACTTTCACCTTTGTCGTTTCCTCTGTTTTCGGTCTCGCCGCGGGATTCAATAAAAGCTTAGACAGCCACGGAGGGCGGTGATGAGATATTCTTTGCCATGTGAAACCTGGCAATGCTCAGGTTCAGTCCATTAGCACTTTTAATATGCTGCTGTGTGCCTCTTTGCATATTTGCTCAAAGCAAAGCAAAATAAATCAGAAAATAAGATGTCGTCTGCGTATGCCCTGCTCTGTATGCAAAAGTTCACTCTATTGCATAGACTTAAGTGCTCAGAGATTTGAGTACTCACGTAATACTTATTGGCATTCACTGGTACAAGAGCTGACCTTTCTGGACTTGTTTGCTCTGTTAAGTCTGAGAAATGTCAGTTGACATTTCTGCCACAATGCCCAGTTACGCTGTTTCCAAAATGCGTCTTTTGATCCCTCTGACCCGTCGTTTCTAAAGCTCTGTAACTCTGAGACGTGACAGAAATTACTATAGAAGACTTAATCCTCAGCTGCTGAAGTTTGGGCCTGCAGTTGCGGAATGTCCGACTTTATGTCTCAGAATGTTCCATTCTGTGCTGCTACTTTCAGCCAGGAATGATGGATGCATTGACTTGTTTGCTTTTTTTTCTATCTCCACTGGCCGTAAATTGTTGTCCCTAAATTGCATCAGTCACTCACCCAAAATAGCCATATTGCTCAATGTCACCAAACACTTCAGTGGACCTCTAAAACATGACAGACTCCAGTTATTTGTGATAGCTAAAGTAAAGCTAATTAGGTTGGGCGCGTTGTGTGGTAAAACATTTCAAGCTGAGGAATGGGACGTTAGAGTCATCAGAGGGAGTATGTCGGTGTGTCTAGAAATGGAAAGGAAAGGTCAGAGGGAAATGCGTCATTAAGTCGCTGGTCATTCTTTGAGAGCACATCTGTATTCTCTGTATATTGTGATCAAATGCCAAACACGCAGCAGCCTGGAAAATGTGGAGGATTTTGAGGAGCTGAAGTGTCATTTGACTTTGAGGAAATGTTATTCAGAGCACCTTGACTTGGAGGCAATTGGGTTTAGATCAATTCAAAGTGTGTGCACATACACATTTTGACAATAGCTAATGCCTTAATCATCTTTGAAGCTTTTAAATCGTGAATATCTAACATGGAAATGCCTCTCCCAGCAATGATGGGAAATGTTGGGGATGTAATGGTTCAGGAGGAATAGCAATACTCTGGCAGGCAGAGAGTTGCTGCTTTGAATCCAGGATTCTCCAACGTGATGTCATGGTGTCCTTGTGGAAGACAGTATATACTTGACCTGCTCCTCAGACACAATGCTGAGAAGCTCAGTGCTCCTCGAAAAAGAATTGAAAATGAATTTTTTAAAAAAAGAGCACAAGGTAAATGCGACAGACCAGTTTCTCTCAGCATCATCAATGTCATGTTAATGTAAAAAAACTAACAATCGTCACAATACAGTTCTGTCTTGTTGAGTGAGACGCCCATGGGTGAAATATGCTCAACAATTGCTACATAAATTCCCCCAGATCTGAAAGCCTTTTCAGAAGGACTCAATCCAGACCTTGCAGTCCCCCGATCGCTCTCCAGGGACCAAGTTTAGGCAGCAGCTTCTCCACCATCCCCTCAGTCATACTGAGCAGAATAGATCATACACCTCAGCAGAATAGATCTCTGCCCACCCAACCCCCTCCTCCCAACTGAATCCAACTCAGGAGACAAGTATTTTTGGTAGGCAGAGGATTCTTATTTGGGTCTTCACATCTTCCCCTCTGTCACGACGTGGATATCTTGAGCTGCCTCGTCCAACACACAGGTGGTAGGGAGGGGGCAGGGCGGAGGGTCTTGATGTAGTTGTAGTTGTAACAGAGTGGGTTGTGCCTCTCTGACCCCCCCTCACCCTTTTTAATGGACTCTGTGCTGAAATATGGAACTTTGGACTTTAAAGGCTGCAACCCTGAAACTCCGTGTTTCTGGGTCAGCGGCTGCAGCTCTCAGAGGACTGTGCAGTGATGATGCACTGTGTAATGGATGTAATGATTCCCCCTGCAATCTATACTGCGTGCATCCTCACAGAAACACGCCGTCACGCACACATTCATCCATTAGCCCCTTTCAGAGACGGATCGATTGGACTGCAGGTATTCTGGCTGCTCGTATGACCATTAAGCCCAACATAAGCCTGATTCGGTCCTCAAATATTTGTTCGCTGCTGCAGAGGTGGATAGCACACCTGCTGTTACCAAGTCGACCACAGGAACAAAACCAAAAACCTACCGCAAAGAATATCTATCGCCATCATCAGTATGGCTGATAAATTCTGAGCCTGTGTTAGAAATAATGAGTGATTTTACACATCAGCTAACTGAATGTGGGAGTTGATTCTTGCTTCGGAGGACACAGGAGGTCTCCTGACTCACCTGGTTTCTCCCAGCAGACACTTGAATATTAGTCTGAAAAATATTTTCCTCAGCCAGAGTGAGTAGTTCGGCTGATACCCGCAAAAAATGTCTGCAATACTCATAAAGCTTAGCACAATCAACTATACTTTGTCTGTATAGTAATTGAATATGTATGTCTTTCATAATCAATTTTAGATAAAAGGCCTTACACTCTGTGTGTCGATGATTAAAGAACTGCTTCTCCAACATTAACGGTGCAGATTCCCAATTAGAGCTTGGCGGGACAGGGATGAATGACTTCGCATCATAGTCTCAAACTCATTTGAAAAAGACTTTTTTCTGAAAGACAGATCAGATTCTCAGGCACCCTTTGTAACTCAAAGAGGTTAGCTGAGGTTTGTCCTTGGCTGCGTAACGCAACTGACTCACTTTGCAAGGTGGAAACGCGGCCCTCTCGTGAGCCGAGCTTCAAAAAATGACCCGCACGTTTATATTTGAAGGATACAGAAATCACCGGACAAAGGCAAAGACAGGCGGTCAGTTTTACGACCACATTTGTATAATTCTTTGACACGCCATCTCACCAGCATCATGGCCTGTCTCAGAAGCAGCATCATCCCTCCTGCCACCACCCCCCCCACACTCCCCACATCCTGTTCCTCAGATTGCGGATACTGTTTGGTGGCATAGCTGACCTTGGAAGTTTCAGAATGGAAGCCCCAGCAATACATCATTTTGAGAGGCCAGTAAAAGACACACTATAAAACATGATAGCACAAAGTCCATCACCAAGGCCGCTTTAACACAGGCTGCATGCAAATACCGCCTTCCAAATGCTCCCCTTCCTTTCCCCCCGCCCCCAATATCAATAATGAAACTCTCTTCAGGGACCTCCGCTGATCCTCAAAGAGCATTATATTGGCTAATTCACTGGAAAAGCCTTTTGTGGCTGTGTTGTCCAGTTGTTGGATTAAAACGAAGTGAAGGCCTTAATACTGCTCATTAAGGGGATTGGTTATTTCAGAACTTGTGCTGTTAAAGCCACTGTCCGTATTGAACTTTTCTTTGACACAAAAGAAGGTTTCAGTCATTTTTAATACGCGCCACTGCATGGCATGAAAGTAGATTATTCAGTAAAGCAGTTTCGACTTGTGGAAATGAGTTTGAGTTTTTACCATTTATCTGTGTGAGCAGGGTGCATGAGAGCAGTGGTCTTAAGGGTCTTAATGCTTTTCAACAGGAATTTGCACTGATATTTCTGCACACACATCCGCACTCAGACGAGCGCACACCCACACGCACGCTCACACACACACTCACACACACACATATCAGCTTTTTTAATCAAATGCTCCACATCAGGTGTTTTCCCACAAAGCTGTAAAGAGGAAAGCACTAAAAATTGAAAATTATGTCAAACAGCAACAAGAGGACAGGCAGACAGACAAACAAGGAGGGAATGTTGAATTGGTGTAGTTATAACAGTCTTTTCCCAACAAATGGTTAAAATGATCTTTGATTATATTTGCATTGCTGATAATGAATAAGCACAAATGTCTGCCGTTGTGATGAGGTGCAATAGATTTGATTGAATGTTATAGACTGAATGTGTGCTACGCTTTTCTCCCACTATATTATCTGGTGGGTTTTGTGTGGAGTGATGAGAGGAGATGGGACACAATTGCTTCTCCAGGAGCCTTTGTGTGAAAGGCGAAGGGTAGTTTGCTGTGTGCGGCGCATAATCAGGACCACATTACTCACAGAGAAGTTATAAAAGGATTCTTTGTCATTGTACACATACAAAAATCAAAATAGATATATAAGTAAATCAAACTTTTCTTTTTGTTTGCTTTTCTGCTGCTGGTTTCACCGGGTTTATCGTCCCCTGTAAAACACTTAACATGAATCCCACAATGTGAGTAAAGTTCCAACAGTTGAATTGCGGAGGTCGTTTTCTAAGGCTTTGTATTTTTTTTGATATTTGTTTTCCTGCCTGCTTTGTACATTTTCATCACCATGTCAGTCCAGATATTTCCTGCTGTTTTCTTAAAGCTAATAGTTCCAAACTTTGCAGACAGACTTTAAAGACAAACTGCAGCCTCTGAAAACAATCTACCATGTGTCAATTTATCATTAATCGTCCTCAATAATGACTTATGCAAAAAGAAAACAGGGTCTTTGTATTTCATGCAGGTCTGTGTCCAGAAATGCTCCCTCTTCATGGCTTGCTATTGCTACCTCATTGCTAAGCTCAAACAATGTCTTAAGTTGTAACTGCATTGTATGTTATTGTGTTGCATTGTATTTAGTACAAGTCGCTATTGATTATTGTCAGTATCAGTGTCAGTATGTATTGGACATATTGTGTATTTACCTCAGCGAGCAGCTGTATCAGGGAAATGCAAAAAAGATGTGTGAAGAGGTCTGAAATGTTTGTGTGTATATTCTGCAGGGGCAGCAGCTGATGGACCTGGAGCACAAGTTGACCATAGCAAAGGAAGAGCTGGAGAAAACTGCACTCGACAAGGTGAATAACTGTCAAAGCAAAATCAACGCACTTTGACCGAGAATAGACTCCTTAGTGTTAAATTAAATCAATAGCAAATTGGTTTTGGTGAACCGGATAGAAAAAGCAGGGACTGTACTCATGAGATGAAAGATTTCTCTTCATATTAGTTTGAACCTAAAATCCTTGCTAAGTTTCCAGGGTCAGAGGGTGAAGTTAAGTATGCAACAACATCAGATGAAACATTGCAGAGATGTACCAGTTTTGCAGGACACAGATACTTTTCAAACAGTGTGATATTATTCACAATGTGGTTAATGTCAGACGCAGTGAAGAACAAAAAATCCTAAGGTTATTTAGCAGTGTAGGCAGCAGACTATCAGAATCAATTTGAAAATACCAATTAAATGGATTAATTGTCCATGTTGTTTTATCACTGATGACAAAGACGAGGGAAAAAGGTCTTTATTGCTTGCGATGCCCTGAAAGCTCTCCCAGAGTCCCATTAAAAACGAGGTCTCCTCCCTGGCAAGGCTAAACTACATTTTGTTGCGACGTGTGATTGGCTGGATGGAGGGAGGGAGGCATTCAACATGTTCTTGTGTATGATCTTGTCTGGGGACAGGAGTCTCAGCTGAAAGCGCTGAAGGACACCGTTCACATCTGCTTCTCAGCTGTCCTGCACAACCACCCCAGCAGCAGTCACAGATTCCCCGCCTCCCCCACCCACTTGTTCAGATACTCATCGCTCATCAACAGCTCCAGAGTCACCTTTCAGCAGCCGCACGCCAAGGTAACTCAATATTCCTCTTGCCTGGATAAAACGTTGGCCCCACTGTTGCACTTTGTAAGTGATGGGATCCGGACAGTTTTGCACAAAAACAATCAAT
The DNA here is from genome assembly GCA_900312935.1 of Carapus acus. Classification (NCBI taxonomy): domain Eukaryota; kingdom Metazoa; phylum Chordata; class Actinopteri; order Ophidiiformes; family Carapidae; genus Carapus; species Carapus acus. The sequence goes on from OMPJ01028216.1 coordinate 23,157, forward strand.
TAGTCTGTTTGATGATGGCCCTTTGTCCTCTCTGCTCCCCTGTGTAAGTCCTTTTAAAGTGGCTGTGGAGTCAGTCTGTGGGTCTTGTCACAGAAACGCTGAATTCCTCTTTCATCACCCCAAAAGGAAGAGTTTGGATTTTTTTCACAAGTGATGCAACTCTGGGATTTAACCGTGTTGCTATTTTTTTTGCCAGTGGAGGGACTGAGTATATAGTCCATGTATAATAATGGCTGTGGATCTCTCCTACACAGTCTATATCTGTTCTTAATGACTTTGAAAATGTTCCTCTGTGTGAAAAATAACAATCTGCAGGTTTGTGCCATTTAAGTCGATCGCTCATTATTATTCTCACAGTTTCTAGAATTGCGGATTACAGTTTGCTGCCAAAGTATTCACCTCGCCGCACATCAGCGCGCACATAATGCAGTGTCCAGGACGTGAATTAAAGTGCTGGCCAGTGATTATGTCCTTTTCCAGTGGCCATTTGTCAATCTGATGCACTTAGCATCAGTCCCCAAAGAGGAATTGCAGCGGAAATAATTACTACCAAATATAACAGTGGGACAAACATGAGAGGTTGAGAGGTGATTGAGAATAATAATGCATAACTCTCGCTGCAGCTGCCATGATTCATGCCATTTCCCATATTCTGTGGTGCTATAACTTCAGGAAGAAAGGCTCAGTTATGTTGGTGATTTATGAAAGCATTTTTGTATGACACACTAACATGAATAACACTCACAGACTCATTAACTCTGTGAATAATCACTTTTGTTTGGAGGTACCAAAGTCAAGGTCATGGAGCACTTGCAAACTAAAACACAAGGTTACTGTGGCAACAAGGAATGAGGCTGTTCATCTTTGTTGTGAGGGGATAGAACCACTCCCAGTTTATCATAAATATCAAGTGTCATGGTTTTTATTCACTGAATGTGACCTTTGTCTTTATCAAAAGATGGAGACAAAATCACTTTACATATATTTCCATACTCCATATGCCTGAAAAGACCCCAAGCTTCCCAGATATACAGATTAGCTTTGTTTACTGAAGGTAGTTTGCAGTAACTGTATGTTTCTTTTTTTCTTTTTTTCCCTTTCATTCACTGAGCCGTTAAGTCAATCTCAGTCAGGGACCCTGTTGGTTGTGATATTTGCAGTTGCTCCAGACGCTTTGAAGTCATAATATAGGCCTCAGCAGCACTGTGCCTTATCTGCCACGGCCTCGGTGTGCACCTCTGTCTCCAAGGCACATTTCATCACTGCAAAGAAGCTGCTGCCCAAGCAGCTTTTTGTCCCCCTTACATGCCACTCACACCATCATGACCAGACCTATGGCCCATTGCTGTTTTGCCCTTTTCTCTCCGTCCCTTCTCCCTCCCTTTGTTCCGTAGATACACAATATAGCAAATCAACAATTTTAACCTCTTCTTCCTGTTCTTCTCCAAGAAGATGCCTATTTTCTACTAATTACTCTGCAACAAGTGAGATGATTAATTTCTTCATCTTTTAATACCACATTAAATAATTTATTTTATGTAAAGACAGATCAGATTTTCAATCATTTGCAATGCATTGGGTTTTGCTGCCAAATGCAATTCACCCGGTTTGTTACTTTAACAGTTGAATGAATGGAATTAATGTACACAGGTGCAAAAATATAAGTTGTGTTATTTCATTAAACTTTGCAAGGCTACATTTCCTTACAAATTCAGCGGTAACAATGAAAACTTAAGTTATCTCCTTTAAGACAATCATAATTAAATTTCTGAGTTCACACCTCACCCTTGAATTACCCTTATTTCTCTCTGAAATGTAAACCAAGCTTACCAAATCTGTCTGCATAGTAATATTGCGTGTCCACATGCGAGAGCAATAGCTGCTCATTGCAGAAAATGTAGGTACTACCAAATGAGAGAGAGAGAGAGATATAAAAAGGTCCCAATGAAAGAAAACTGTCTGACAGAGAGAAGAAGAAGGTGTAAAGGTTTAATGATGTGTTTCATGCTAATGAATGTCACATCAGTAGTAACTCTGCATGTGAACCTGCCTGTTGGCCTATATGTGGCTAGAAAACCCACGTCCACTTTATCAGAGAAATAATAACAGGTCCCCACTGTAACAGTGACCGGGCGGCTCCATCTGTCTATATGTGTTCACATAGGTCAAATCTGATTTAATTCTGTCCCTGAGTATATGCCAGACCACAGAGTGGAACAGGATGCACTGTGCACGAAAAAGCCAGATCCCCGCCAACAAAAAAAAAAAATCCCTGAACGTCAAGATCTGGCGACATGGTGAGACCCATTATGTCCACAAACAGCATGAGAAACAATTGGAGCGCTTAGTTGGACAAGAAAATGTGCAGTGGAGGCATATTGTCGGCCCAAGATTGTATGATTTTCTAGGAAGAGGAGCGCTTGTAGCGCAGTAGTCTAAGATTTGGAGGGTTCCTGGTTTGAGGCTTGACTCTCCCTGAAGGACCTGTCAAAGTGTCTCTGAGGAAGAGGCTGAATCTGAAACTCCTTGTGTGTAGGCTGGTACCTCGCACAGTCATCCAAGGGGAAAATAAGGTGCTAAAAAGCCATCATAAAAACATGGTATTTTCATTTAGAGGCTCTTTAGGCACTCACTGAGTGTGAAGTCATGCGTTTGGACCATATGAGCATACAGATATCTGTTTGGCAATCAGTAAATAAGGCAGATTTTCAGAGAATGAACTAGCTCCTCTCCCAGCTTCTATGCATTTAACATAATGAGCTTTAAGCTTCAGACACAGCGGACAAGGCGCTCCCAGAACATACGTCTCTCTAGGATCTCTCTCTCTCACACACACACACACACATAGAGAGAGAGAGAGAGAGGGGGAGATGCTAGCTGCTAAAAGATTCATTAGCGTGAGGATGCAGGGATCAACGAGATTGGAGTGGAAGTTGCTTCATATTTAACGGTGTTGGAGGGAAGCAGGTCTTGTGGCCTGTTGCATCCAATTCTCATTCAAGTAATGTGAAATGATTTCTGAGATGCTCAGGGCAAAATGCTGAAGGAGAAATTAAGCGTCATCGTCTGTTGTCAGCATCTACAATTTACCTTTGTAATTGTCCTCTTAACGCCAGTGTGTTAATTTTACACAGAGGGGGGTCGACAGTTGAATCTTAAATGTAGCCAAAGGGGATTCTCAGCATGTCCAATGGTATCACGGGTCAAAACTGACACGCAGCTCATCTACCATACACAAATGAACTGGTTTCCCCTTGCAATTAGACAGTTGTAACCACCGCAGGCAAAAGTTGTGCCAACTCTGCGATGACAGAATTGGAATTATAATATTTAGAGTATTTATTGTGGCTAAAACTACAAAGAGACATGCACAGGCACAAACCCGATCCTGCAGCCACATAATCTGAATTTCTGCCATTCTAAGCTGCTGACTGAGCGCCTGCTCGGAGCACATTTGTACAGCCTCAATCATCTCTGTCCTCCGAAGATGCACTGCAGTGTTCTGCTTAGTGTGATGGAGGCTGTTGAAAAGCAGGCAATAATTCATGATCTGTTTGCCCCAAAACAAGCTACATCCTCGAGTTAAGCCAATTTTTACTGTGCCAAACCTCCCCCCACGCAAAAAAAAAGCTGTTGCTGTTGCTGACAAAGGAAAAATGAATTTTGACAGAGACAGCACAAGATTGCTTATACTTGTCTCGCATCTCGCCTTGTGTTCTCAAGAGACCCAATTGTGACCCGATTTAGGACACCACGGTGTGGGAGACTTGACACAAGAGTTGCTGTGGTTGCGGATAGATTCTTTGTTGAAAAACATAAGCTCAGCCAAATCAATTTTTTCTGCTCGTCACATAATGCAGTCTGACATCAACGGGAGAAAAAGGATAAACGAGGAGGACGGTGCAGCAGAACACAATTTCAGCAAGCGGCCAAAGTTGTTATTGAGAGCCACATGGCAAATTCATTCAGAAGTATCTCAAGGCAGTTTGTGATTATATTTATAGAAGTGATCGCTTTTTAAAGTTATTTTACCACAAGGATTCATAACTTGTGCAGTATTCATTTTGCTGCGGAGCCACAGCATTCCCAAGATGTTAGAAATTGTAAGCCATTGGCCAATTGGAAATGGGCGAAACCACAGTGGAGGAATAAATTGGGAAATTGGTAATTAATTTTAACTTGGCTTAAGCGTTGCATACAAGATTGAGGTAAAAAAAAATGTCATTGCAGAGATGTTGTCAGGATCTAGATCATTCTGTCTTTTCTGAGGGCACAGATGCTGTATTTAATTGCATATACGCCGTAACATTTTGCATACGTACTGCCACTATGTGCCTTTGTTGCTCTTGTGTTGTTTGCCCGTATCCAAAATGAGAGACAATACCATTTCCACATCGATTTGACAAAGTTTGCTTGAATCTCTTTTCCGTTGTTACTTTTTCCTCTTTCCGGTTATTTTTAATTTATTATGCTACATGGTGTCTTTCTCATTTTGTGAGGAAAGAGTGAGGCAAAGTTTGTTGGCCAATGAGAGAAGCAACAGTACTTTATTGTAGACTAGTATTACTAATGGTCTTGGGAGTAATGAAACAAATTCCATGCAAAGGTTCTCCTGACTGATAAATAAAAGTCCAATAAAAGCATCCTAATTGCATTTTTATTGAGGATTTGCCCAGATAAAAAGTGCGCCAACATGTTTATCAAAGACGTATTACATGCACATATGTGCAGTGGACATGTTTGGGTCCTACTCTGTTGTGCTGTAGGTCCTCTTCTGTCTTCACGTCACTATTTCTGTTTCCTCTTCCTGGAGCCAGGACACAGGTTCCTGGAACCAGGACACACCTCTCTGTCTCTGTCCATCCACTCCTTCATGCAGCTGGGACATATCGCTCTGTCCTTCTCACCTTTTCCTTATTGCCTTCATCCCCCATCTCCCATGCCTGAGCTATATTGCTTCCCTTTGCCGAGAAATCAGGTTTGGTACGCAACACAGATGGACAAAAGGAGTCAGAAAATGGAGGAGGAAGCAAACTGGAATCGTACACGAGGAGGAAACTCTCAGAAATGGCTCAAGTTAAGACAGTTTGATCTGCCTCTACTGGGGATCTGCGCCCTCGATGAATACTCATTTGGACAGACAAAGTTTGACAATCACACCAATTGGAAAGACGTTTGTATGATCAGGCAGGTAGAATATGTGAAATGAAGCAAGGCACACTTCACTGGAGAGAATTATCTCTTTTTCCTGTATTCGATCTTGACAATCTTTAAAAAAAAGCAAAGGAGGATGAGAGGCAAAATTTCCATAAGGGCTTGCAAATGTTGAAATATTCATAATTCAATGTCAAACGCCAGGTTGACCTGAGCCAATCTGAGCTCTGTGAGCTGACGGCTTGTGGCTCAGCGGTGCAGCGCAGCCTCCACAGAGCTGCATCTGCCTTTGTTTGTTACTGTGGTGGTTTGTGGGTGGAACGCAGAGTCTGACCCTCACATGAACTTCAGACGGCTCAACACAGGGATGCAGATTCGTTATGCATCGCTTATGAAGAGCCGTGAAGCGTTTTAACATTCTTGAGGAAAACTCCCCCGGGATTTGCATGTGTGTGAAGACTCAAACAGGTGTCGACCAACTTCTCGGCACGTCACTTTGTTTGATGACATAGTGCTTAGCAAGGGAAATGTGACCTTGTGGATCTGTGTTTGTGCTTTGTTGGCATTTGAACACTTCCCGAGGAAAAAACAGGGGGAGAGAAGGAATATTAGTCTTGTAGCTCTGTCATTAATGTCTTGTATCCCTCTCAAACACACAAGCATGCTCGACCTGTACTTAGTCACCATTTGTGACTGGACAACGGCATTCTTCTAACAGAATGAAATATCCATTTCCCATCCCGACAGACAAGTAGACAACTGCAGTAACCTTTCGCAAACGTATGCGGCAGGTCCTTTCAGACATCTTGAATATTTCGTAATGTCTTAAGTGTGAGATCTGAGACTTTTTAGCTCTGTGTAAAACTGTCATTTTCATCTTGAACACACTTTCAGCAGGCAATTTTTACTGCTCAAACTCTCAACAAGACAGCGCTGACTCCGCCTTCTACCTGCACTTTCCATTTCCAAAATATTAAAAGCTTAATTTCTCTTTATTTTATAGGATATCTCTAAAGTTCGGAGAATTGACACAGGTACTAAATCACCCTTGAGTGCTGGAGTGATGAGGAGGGAGCGTGGCGCTGGAGTTACAGAGTGCCAGATGGAAAAGGTGAGAGCTTTTAGATTAATTAAACTGTAATGGTCTATATCTGACCTGAGGCCCTGAGACCATCCGAATTATCTTATGACTGCATTTCCACTTAAATCATCATCAGAAATCACAATAGGCACTTTTACCTCAGGCGTCTTGATTTTGATGTTATTGAGAAAACCACTCTTTACTGTTACATTATAAAACCAGTGCAAACATGTTTGTGCGTAGGGCTCTCATTGGACATCTCAGTCACAGTCAAGAGGCAAGACGACACTTTGGAGTTTGTATTTGAACAGAAAATCAATGATTTATCTCATTACGCAGTATTGACAGAGATCTAGGTGTCCTCTAATTGCCTCTCTAACACTGTGGTATCAGTAAGGCCGTGGGAATTCGAAAACTCGTCTGTTGCCAAAACCTGAGGATCACACGTAAACAAAAGCTGCAGGGCATTTTGACAAGAGGCCATCAAGAATTATTACTGATTTCAGCTGAGAGAGCAGTGCAGACACGGCAACACAGAGGGCCACCATAGAAGAGATGAAATTACCCTGCGTGGAAAACGTGTCAATGAGATCTTTCCTTAATGAAATTGTGCCAAAAACGATGTTCACTGGTGTCCAGTAATTGATTACATAATTTTGGCAGGGTGGTAAAAAAAAAAGACTTCATCACAAGGGAAGAGGCATTGTGATAAGGATGAGAGGAGACATATTTGAAGTAGGGAATCAGATATTGTTTTTGCTCGTAGACGGTTACCTCGGTGCTCCTGTGCCTGTCTCGCTCTCCCCAGCGGGCTCGGAGGAAATTGAGCGCAATCGCCTTCGCGGCTGCAAACCTGCCGTTTGAAAATCCAGCAAATAAATGGTTCCATTTTACACACACCCTCTTCAAACGGAAATAACTGAAATCAAAATTTCACATGCAATGCTGAAGCATATTATAATGTGTTTCCTTCATTCCCTAGTTTTCCAGATAAACAACTCGTCCTACAGCTGGTTACATGAGGCCAAACTTTTCTCGTCCTCACAAGGGGACATCTCTCCTAGTAGAATTTAGCCTTGAATGCGGTGAAAACTATGATGCTGATACAGTACAGCAGTGTTTGTCCATCCTCATTTTCCCATCTTTAGGCCATTGTTGCACTGCGAAATCCATCCTGGCTGCGGGAGTAGTCTTGGCAACATAATTGCTTGACATTACGTTTTTATCTCAAGGCGATGAATGACGTCTGCCGGAGCCATGTGAACAAAGTAAGCTTTTTATTTTTCTCTCTCTTTGCTACAGGCAGGAGCTGAGTGTTTCCAGAACCAAACAGGGGAATCAACTCTGGACAGTAAAAAGCTACCAGAGACACAACAGGTGAGCACCCCCCACATCTGTGGCAAAATTCAAAGCAATTTTTTTTTAATGACAATATCGATTTTCACCTCTATGGCTTTCCTATAATTGAATTTTTCTTCAAATTGGGATCTCAATTCATATACTGGCCTTGTACGTGGGAACACCTCAGTGGGAGCCTGGACGCCCACAGAGCAGCGAGCTCCAATCAGCCATCGTCGGTTTATACAGCGGAATTATGGTCAGATTACAAAACCGCTTTGCTGTGCAGAGTGTATGTAAACACCGATTGATCCACCAATCCGCAGCCACACAGGAATGCCTAGTCAAGCTTTTGACATTCACTCTGAGGTGACTGCTACTGCCCTGAAACAGCTCCACTTAGTGTTGTCCCTGAAGTGCCTCAGTCACAGCAGCAGGAAAGTCAAATCAAGCGAGCGTGTTATGATCATTCCCTTTTTTTTTCTGTATTGTCATCATTCCCTCCGGTCTTTTTCCCCCCCAAAATGCTGCATTTTTAGACATGGAAATGAAGTTAGCATCGCGCTGCTGGTGATACAGATCCTGCAGCTTCCTGCAGTGAAAATGTGCCTCAGACGAGAGCAGACATAACAAGCAGCCCGGAACCAGTCAAAGATTTAAAAAGCTAGCGTGAGGAATAATGTTTGAAATACAGCACCCTGCTGTCATCAACACGGGTTAATGACTCTTCGCTGCGCCTATTATACAATGCAGCATATAGTGCACAACTTTTACGTTATTTTCCCCATGCCTTGGCTTTTTAATTCAACAAAACCACTTCTGTCTTGAAGGCACCTACATCTAGACGAGAGGGAGAGCACACGCTTGTTCATGATTAGAAATAAGACTATCTATCAGATGTCATTCCATGCTTGGTATACCTCTGCACCTGCATACATCATCCCACCAAAATAAAATGTTCTTGTCATTGTGACCCCTACGCCCCCTCCTTTTCTCTTTTTTTTTAACGAGTAGTCACTACTCTGCCTTGCCAACTCTATGAATATCATCCTCCCTCATCATATTATTGAATTGAGTCACATCTGGGTGCAGGTGGCAGATGGTACAGCGAAACAATGCATCTCATCTCCATGCGTTGCAATACCGTGTAACTGAGCAGCTGTCTGGCATTATAAGTGGCAGCTTTCCATTCTTAGACCCGGGAGATTTGCACTAAAAAACGAGAACGATTCAAAAATTCCTACGCAAAGTAAATTTGACATCAGAGTTGCATTTATGACCAAAAAAGGGGGTGGGGGGTGGGGGGTTGCTAAAGTTCAGTTTTGTCACAAAGAACAACAGACGTTGTTTCCAAACTATCACAAGACAACTGGACTGAGTTTAAGATTTGATATTAGAGAACAGTTCTGCAGATCTCAGCAGGGAGTTATGATGATGCAAGACTTGCAAAAAATTGGTGTGAAAATAAATTAGTGACATTTTCAGCGCCTGGTGTGTCTTAGCGGGGTATCTCAAAAAGTTATCAACACATTTCAATGAAGGCTGGTCAAACTAGGTGCAAAGTAGACCATTATTTTGGAAAACTCAGACGGCAGTGGCACATTGAACACTACTAAATAGCAGTTACACATTTTCAACAGCTAGCTAGGGACATAGGTGCAGAGGACAGTAATGTCCACCATCCTGCTGGCTGTTTACAATGAGGAAGTGCATTGACTTGATTGCGATAATCATTAATTTGAAGTCCCTGAGTGCTCTGTAATTTGACTGAGTTATGGGAATTATTGGTAAAGCTCCACACACAGACTTTGGATGTCGGCTGCAGGGGTGATTCACATTTCGAGCAGAGACAGATGAACTACCTGTGCCATTCCATCGGAAAAAGGGAGCAGGTTGATTGTAAAGTTTGTCTCCAACAGCAATTTTGCTGTCAGCCTGCTGTCCCTGCTACCTGCCATTCATCTGGTGGGCCCAGTAATTGCCATTCATGGTGTAGTATACGATGTAATTAGTAATGATTTGCAGTCGGCTCGCCGTGGATCAATCTACATTAACGTGGAACCTATTCCTGTCACCACTTTACCTTCATTATGTCCCTCAGTTTAATTTGGAAGAGAAACATCTGAGAGACTTCTCTATCCTCGCACACCTTCCCCCTCGACGCTCCTCCTCCTTTACCATGTCTTTTATTAGCAAACTGCCACCATTGTAGTCTAATGCAGTCACGCAATCCTGACGCAACACGAAGACAGTCTGGCCCAGAAGAAGCCGAGGAGATATTGTACCTCCGATAACAAAACCACATTGAAATTAGTAAGAATAAGCTTCTCTCCCTGGTCTTCAGGAGAGAGTGTTTTTGCTGTGATCCCCACTTTTGTAGCTGGTAAACAATGAGGCTGAACGACAACATGTTTACTGTTGGAGATTTTAAAAACACAGAGAATATAGACATATTAAATGAATGATGGAGGGGACAGCAATAGGAAAGAGCACTACTAGAGCACTTTAAGCAACCAACAATATTTCTACTAAAGCCTCCAGAATTACCCGGTAAGCACAATTACAGCAACTAAAACACTGCATCAGGGAGATGCGGCACCTAAATGTGCCTTCTGCCAAATCCAACACTTCACATTTATACCCAACTAAAAATGAAAGTAGAGAGAGTGACTTTCTCCCCTTGTTGTTGTTCTTTATTTAGCTTTAAGCCAGGTGATAGAACTTTGACGTAGTGCCAGAAGCAGCCCCGTGCAATTCAGTAATGTGCACACAGGCAAGAGCCTCCAGGCGTTCACCCATGTCACACTGGTAAACATGCTTTGCTTGGGGAATCGGGTTTACATGCAGAGCAAAAGCATGTCACAAAGGGAGCACCAACAGGAAGAGCATAGCATTGATGTAATTTACTGCATAATGTTGAACGTGAATATATCAGAACTCTGATCCACTGGAAATGCACACAGCACTGTTTTTATATGAACATTTGCACACCAATCATTCTATGTCTCACCCCTCCCTAAATATCACCTAAATATCACCAAACACGGTGGTCACTTGATAAATGGTAGATCCACACCCCATCAGGCTGTGGGCAAGGAATCTGATAGAAATATGATGTTGGGACAGAATACCAATACATAGCGCTGCAAGTACTGCAGTACATTTGCTTTGCTGAGTTCTGTCTCTCTCCTGCGGAGAAACCGTGATGTATGAACTGCGATGCTTCATCCTCCTTAAAATTCAGCTTTTTTGTTTGATGTGAAAATGGAGCATTTTTTATGCAAGGATATCAAGATGAATGAAGTGTGTAACACAGCAGGGAGAAGTGCAAATGTGCTGAACTGCTCTCCCTCCTTACAACCTCATTATGGCAACAGGAAAGCAGCCTCAATCAGAGAAACACCACTTGACCACATTGGATTTCTCCAAGTGAATAATGATAGATGTAGCTACAAAAAGGCATAATTTGCCTGCTATTAATATGAGACTGAACTTAACACTATGTATAACAGAAAATTTGTTATATGAATGCTTTAGAATACTTTTATTTTGTGCAGTACAACACGAGGATCATGGCACAAGGAAACATTGTAGATAAAGACAGATATTTGCTAACTTTATTTCCCTCAAGGCATTTATTACTTTGTTGGCCATTTAAAGCTATATTTATGGTGGTTGTTATGAAACTTTGAGTGGAATGCAAAAGAAGACACAGCGTAAAGTTTAACGTGTGGCTACAGAAAAGCTAATGAAAAATCCAGAGAAGGCTGCCTGGAAAATTATTTCATACCAGCAATGTGAGAAATGAAACCAAATTTGCGTCTAATAATCACACATAAAAGCCGGTGTCCCACTGATTTTAATGCTTTGTTGAGGTTGCTGTGACATGCCAGCAGATGTCTGCTTTGGGATATTTTTGTGTCTGTTTTGCTTATTAGGACTTATCTTTTTCCTTTTTTTTTTCTTTTTTTTCTGTCCTTTCAAATCCTCTGCACCCAACAGCAAAGGAGCCAGGAGCAGATTGGAAAATTTGACACAAAGCTCTCAGATGACAGCAGGGATGTAGAAGGAGACAGCAGCAGCAACAGCGGCAACAGCAGCAGAAAGACAACGCCACAGACACACAACTGAGTGGACAGCAAATCAACACACACGCCGGGCTCCCTGCATTGCTTGGAGGATCTTTCTAAGAGCACACACACGCTTGCGCACTCACACAAGGTAACATATGTGCGCCCATGAACACACATGCACGCACACAGAAATTACACACACACACACAGACACACACATGCGCACACACACGGACATACCGACATATATCAGCATTGTTTGCAAAAGCTGAGACACTGGAACTGTCATCTGAAAACCTCCATAGTAAAATGGCATGCATTCTAGAATTCTTTTAAAGGTAGCAATGGCACTGGTAACTTGTTTCATGATTGTTTATTTGTCGTTTATCTAATTGATTTTTTTCAGAGTGAGGACACTGCTTTCTAAATGTGTGATCTTTCTAGAAAAATCCCTTTGCACTGGTAAGGTCTGACACTGTATCCTGTGATGAATATATCAATTGATAAAAGAAAAAAATACTATTACTACTACTACTACTACTACTCCTACTACCCAACTTACAATATTGTTTGTCACTCATTGTAGCAAGGTTAATTTACTGCGCCACATTTTGAAATACAAAAAGGCTGAAGTTGGCTGGCCAACTGTTCAACATTTAATAATTCAGCACTCTTTCTGCCTTTTACAATCCAGAGGCAAAGAGCCAAAGACTCACACTGGGTCGTCTCCCTGAGAATGTGCCATGCACTGAGTAGTTACTCCAAGCTACATTTATCTGTGTTATTTGACCTTCTGTGTCCTTTCAATAAACTGTAATTTTCAGTAATTGTGTGAAGAATAAATGGTTATTTGTGGGAAAGAAATGAGTAAGTTTTCTGTGATACACGATGCATTAACAAAAAGACGTAACAAGGCCCCTTTTTTTCTGCCTGATACGGATAAATCATAACTTGTGGGGCCGTTTCTATTTCTGTAGAGGGGAGTTGGTGTCTTCTCTCAGCCACATTTGTTGGGTGTAATTTATTTTCAACCCAATATTCATTGCTAAGGTGGGGAAAGTAACAACCAGATCTATAATAATGAAATAGTGGGATGATTACTTTTCTTTCTTATGGGGGCCAATTATGTGTTTGATTAATTTGTCACAGAGAGTTTTTCCCCTGGATTCCTGGGAGTTTGCCACAATGATCCTCCGCGCTATCCGGCGGACTAGTACGCCTGGGCTCTCATATTCATTTTCAAAATGTAGCAGTTCCTGTAATATTAAGGCTTAGGGCTAAATAATGCCTCAAAATGGAAAGTAGCAGAGAGAACCCAGACCACTGACCACAGGCTCTGTCCCCGCCAAATTTCGGTGTCTGGCGAATGGTCACGCTTTGTACAGCCTCCGTTTCCTGTAGTGGGTCATGGGGAGCCGGAACAAATCGTTTATTTGGTAGCTACAGGGCGAACACGCGAAGAGATTTGGAGTTCTCAGTTCACCTAACCTCCTCGTGTTTGGGCTGCGGGAGCCTGTGTATTACAATGTCCCGTTCTACCGGGACGCCCAGTGGAGCACGGCGGAGGGTGGGTGGAGAATATGTGACCACTCGTTTTATTTTAGTGTTCTTATGGAAACCAGGGAACAGTGAGTGAGTGGTTATTTCTTTTTTTTTACTGCCCTGTCATCATTCTCTTTTAATTACTCTATTTTAGATGCTTTGCCTATTCTAAATTACCTTATTTTAAAATGTGTTTCCTTTGTCTATGGTACATTTTACAGTACAGTCTTTTTATTTATTGTACTATCCCACCTGCACATTTTCATTTGCTCTCGCACTGTTGAGCATGAAAACAGTGTCTATGATTTCACAGCTTCTAGCAGATGAGACACATGATGGGGAAGCACAGGACAGACGGGCGTTGTCTGACACAAACAACTGGATCAAAAACTCTTACGCAAATGTGCGAGGCCCCTTTGGCAATTTGATGTGAACTTGAGAAAGTAGAGCATCAGTGTATTGGTCAAAAGCATCGTGAATATTAAACAAGGAGAGTGACGCAAACAAATTTGCGAATGCTCCATGGATTGGCTCGCTGAAAAAGGCATGCAGTCAGTTCATTTTTAGTCGATCCACTTTCAGTCACATGCCTCCTTTTGTTGGTTTGGGTATGATTGACGCCCTAAGGAGCGCAATGGTCACAGCTCCCCAGTTCGCGTGACATTTCGGTGAAGCCATGCGCGTGTCCGTGCTGGGACATGTCGGCCGACAGGTGCACAGCTCTATTTTCAGCCTGTGATCCATCTTTTTTTGCAACTTTGAGTACCTCATGCAGATCCCCTCCAGATCCTGCGGAGAGGCAAACAATAGGGGCTGTCGCAAGCATTCTGAGGCCTTTGACAAATCCCACCAAAGCTGCTTTTAAAGCCAAGTACTGCGAGCGGCCAAACCTGTTGGGGTAGACAAAAGATGGTCAAGCATCTTTTGTGGAAAGGCACAGATTTGAGTGGAGCGAATACATAATTCATTCCCACAGACTTCATTTCACTGTCGCATCCACATGCTCTCTGTAAAAATGGGAAAGGAAGTCTTCACCTACAATGACCTTATTCTGAATTTATCTTACCTAATTTTACAATATTGGCAGTGCAATGTGAAAACGTGGCCTGTTGGCATTCAAAGAAAACAGGTGTACAGATAACTTGGCTCATTTTTGTGTCAATTTGTTTGGCTGTCCGGAGTATGGAGGTCATTGAAATCCTCAGATCAGCAAAAAACACGATGCGTTTCACCCAGCTTCTCTATAATCAAAACAAAATGAGTGCTGTGCTTCTTGACTACATTTCAAGATGGCAAAGATCATCTGCATTATGCCCATGTACTGTATATCCATTACTACCCTATGCACACCAACCTAATTAAACACTCCCTCTAATTACACACCCCAGAGCTTTTTCTCTCTTTCTGCACCCCTGCTGTTGGGGTGATGCAGAAATCAGGCACACATGAATGACTCCAAATCCTTTATGGAGCCCTTGGTAAGAGCGATGCCACTGCTCTCGTCATCTGCTCTTTCAGCGAAGGTTCTTGAAGCTTAGTTAGCTAATGTGCCTTGGGAGTAAATGAATTGAACAAGGTGGTGTGTTGAGAGTGAGTAGTTGCATTTCCCAGTGGTCCCCGCTGGTGCTGGAGTCAAACCTCAGGTCAAATACCTCGACCCACTGAGCACCAGGGAGCACACACAATCCACTGCAACCATACAGAGTCATGATAAGATTTCAGGGGACTAGTTTGTGGTTTGGAAGGAGCTGAATCATTGCCAAATTGTGTATGATTCCTGTTACGTTCATGTAAACGTGCAATTCGAAGAGGCCTCTTCTTTTCTGACCGAACTGGTTGTGAGTTTCCAGTGATTTGTGTTCTGCGGAGATGTTTTCAGGATAATAGGCAGCAGAGATGTTCCTGATGTGTTGACAGCAGTAGCTATCAGCTGTTCGTGTCAGCTTGCGGCAGGTGCGAAGGAGTTTCACACGAGCTGCTCAATACATTAGAGGCTCCTGTTGTCGGCTGTTGCCAACAGCAGTTCGATGTTTCAGTGTAAATTGTGGTTCAATCTCCTGGGAAGAGATACAAGGACTTGGTGAGGGTGATCCCATGGACTCCCTCCTCAGCTGAGAGATGCCCTCTCCACCACCTCCAGCCATGTTTACCCTTCCCCAAGTATGCATATTTTTACGCCAAAAGACTTCTACTTCCTGTGTTCTAATGTTCTACCAGAGTTTGGAGAGACTCAGGAGGATATTCATACAAATACTGCAGCCCTGTATTTTTCCAGGCCAGCAACACACTCCTGACACAAAGTGGTACTTGAAGGACTGAGCCCGTAACAAGTAAAACAAAGGGGTAGATGCATGGTGATGCAGTCTGTGAGAACATATTACCTGGCAAAACCAAACTTCTGTTTGTGACCAACTCCTCGTGGTTGGACTCAGTGGTTTGTTCACTGCTGAACGATTTTAGACATTCGTCAGAAACCAACAGCATGTACACTGTGGACAGAGAGGACAGGTGATTTGAAAGAGGAATGAAACGAGGCATCGGCATCTACAACTGCTCATTGGATGATCCATTTTTCCACAGTGCAGAGGGCCAGAAGCATCACCTGGCCCCATACTTTGTAATGCTGTCCCTGCATCCCCCAAGAGATTCAACTAACTCCCGACCTCATGCAACAGTCATTCACATTCAACATCTCCAACCAGACTCAAGAACTCCCCAGAGACGCCTCCACACTTACCATTAGATGACTGTAAACACTGGAGCACCCACTGTCCAAATAGCAACCTAACAGCGGCTCGGTACTTAGGGTTCGCCAGAAGTGAGGACAGGTCTTGGATGAGAATTTAAACTCAAGCTTTCAAACCAAATTGGTCCTTTTGCTGCCTATTAAACAATGAATCCTGATATCTTGACATGGATAAAGAAAGAACCACAACAGAAAAATGTTTTCAGTGTCCCAAAATATTTGCAAATTGATGATATACTCAGCTTCTTTAATAACTGGTCCCTTTTTACATCATGCCCAGTACCATCAGCTTGATAGTCTCAGGATTTAGTGGGAGTTATTTCCCAAAACAAATCAAGCCCAATGCACTGTATGTGGAGCCACTTAATGCCGAACACTTAATCATAACTAAAGAAATGTATTTCCTTTACTCCCATAATGGAACACAAAACCTGTAATCTGGTGCAAAAGCATACAAATGACCATAATTTGAGATGTCAAAAGGGTGAGAGCTTGTACCATTAACACGGATACTTTCTATCTATCTCACTGTGATATCTACTTTAATGCTCTGTCCTTACAAAAATATGAATGAAACAGGAGAAAAAATCAGACTCAGATGTTTACCATTCCCTCCCCACTTGCTGACAGAGTTATTTGTTTTTGGGTGGTTGGGGTTGTTTTTTGTTTTGTTTTTTTAATCTGAAGATCTACGTGGCAGTGTATGCGGCGTGATATCATTTCTATTCATCTCTCGCCTACTTTGCTTTTGAAACGCTCAGCAGTTTTGCCACTTGCCTCTGCTTTCGGGCACATCTGACCAAAGAGTCTTTCGACATCATCCATTATTGTCAGGAGACTATGCTAAAGACGTTCTCGAGTCAAGTGTGGGGTCAGTCCGTGCACCGCCGTACTTTCAGCCCTCCTCACGGCGTTGGACAGCTCTGTAGGGAGGAGCCCAAATATAGTTCACTGAGTCGAGGCTCCCTCAGCTCAGGAGAAGGCCTGATTCTGCGCATAGAATCTGTGCTAATGGCATTTTACACCGCAGCGGGTGTGACTAATCTGTGGCACGCATAGGGTCTTTGAATGGTAGAACATGAAATTAAATGCAGGGACACACCCCTGCCAGCAAAGGAATTGTGACACAACCAGCTAAATTATCCTGATTGCATTCCGTGTTATTCAACCGTGTTGGTTTGTACTGGGGGAGAAAAAAGGATCTAACCCTTTTTTTTTTTTCCAAAAGCATGCCTTTTGTGTTGCCTGCCCTCTCCTTATCCAGGTAATCTGCTGCCTCCTCTTCAGTTACTGACATGTCTACCCTCAGTGACACCTCATCAAATGCTGCAGCTCTTCTGGTCTTCAGGCAGCTACAGTAGGATTGTGTCGGCATCTCTCATCTCTGCCTGCTCACAACAAGTTGAAATCGTGCTCCCTCTCTCAAAGCGAGCAGAGCCCCGGCTGAATGCTGAATTTCTGTCTTGCTCCCATTTGTTTTCTAAGCAACCTCTCAGTTTTTCACTTATTGTTTCCATTGTGTTGCAGTTTCAGTTGCTGCCCCCTCATGAAACTGGTAAACAGCCAGCTTGTCATGGCAAACTTTCAAACCGTCCTCAGTAACCATTAATTCTCACTGGTATTAAGTCCCGAAAGAAGCCGTCATGTGCAGTGGAACAGAAGGCAGATTCAATTTATTACCGGCGCGAGCACCATGTTTCATTCATTTTTCAGATTCAAACACAGCGACAGGTGTGTCAGCTCTTTTGTGATTTAAATCGGACTCAAAAGTACTTATATTGCTCCCTGAAGAGGTAAATCGCAGAAAGAAAGCACCCTCAGCACCTTGTCTAACCAAGCATGAGATGGAGTTTTATGTAGTTATCATTTACTCGATATTTGTTTTTATCAGGACGTTTGGGAGCTGAAGTCTGTCAGCCTAGTACAAACTACACAAAGCAGGATTTTATCTCTGTTTTTCTCCCTTTGATGGCCGGATAAATGCCGCACATCTTATGGATGAATGTGCTGCTGACTTCATGGTATGACGCATTAAGAACTCCTCCAAACTAAACCACTAAACCTAAACTAAACTAAGAGTTATAGAAACACTACCTCCCTAGCCTATAGACTCCAAATACATCTTTTTTACCAAATCGGAGCGCTTTTCTCCTCACCAATTCTTAACTCATTTCACACTCTAACCCTCTGATTTTCAAAGCAGAAGTGTACTTGGCCCACTATTTTTTACAGGTAGCAGAAAACAATGGCAGTCTTTTACCGCAACTCTGTTGAATTTGCTGCTTGCTCACTTTCACAACTGCAAAAAGGCTGAAATATGTGAGACTTGTTCACATCAAATGGTGCCCAGACCTCCTTTTGGAATTCTAATCCCATCCATAGCACTGATTCAAAGGTTCCACTCACATGGACATTACAAACCATCCATGTGGCTCATTATTGAATTGAATTACAGAATCCTGATTGCTGCCTCACACTGTTTTAAAAGTACTGACACAGCTTGTGTGTGTTGGATTATCAAGTATTGAAGAGTCATGGTGTTCAGTGACTATTACCTCTGATTTCATCAGAATTTAGATACATGAATATTCATTTAGTGTTGCAGAGGTCACCAAAGATCTGAAAACCTTATGGCTGAGAACCTCGGGGAAAAATCCAAGAATGGATTATGAACTCTCCAGTCGGCAACGGAATGTTTTACTAGCAAAGAAAGTGATAAATGGTTATTTTCAAACTCATTTAAAGAGCGAAGAAATGCAACAACATTGACAAGTCTCTGGCATGACTTACCAGTATATCAAATAAGCTTTTGCAAGGTTTCAGTGCCTCATAGCACAAAATGACCTCAATATATCTGGTCGTGGGTGATAAGGTCATTGATCAATACCGAAGAGATGGGAAGATTTCTGTCTTACAATTTATTTTCAGGGCCTGTGCACAAAAGCTGTTATGTCCTCTGAAGTTTGACAATCACAATATCCTCATTCTCTTAACTGCTGAAGATGAACACAGGGGTGGTGGCGTGTGCCAGCTTGTGCAGACAAATAAGTAGCGCAATCATAACACCGCTTTCATGCAGTCGGCCTCATTTAACAACGGACGTCGGCTGCCGAGTCTCTGGGTAGAATAGCAATCATTCAGTGTCTAAACATCATTTTCATGATCACTGTAAAAAACACTCGACACTTTTTGTGATGCCTGCTTTTGTGTGAAGCAAAGTGAGGGTCTCCACATGGCAAATATCCTCTGCAAATAAAGTCACCGGGCATGTCTGTTGGTGATCAGACCAAGCAAATATAAATTAACAATGGCAAGCACATAAATTGTCGGATGGTCAGTAGTAAGAACTTTGATGCCGTCATAATAGCCTTTCAAACGATCTCGAGCTATTGTTAAACCATGATTGATACTTGGTTGCTCGCTTGCATGCGATACACTGGCATGCCAAATAGAGGCAGTCTGTGTTTTGCAAATCGTCAAAATAACCCTCTGCAGCTGACTGTGAAACAGTTTTCAGTTGACATGATGTTTTCTCACCAAATGATAAACTATGTTGTGCATACAAGCGTGACAGCGGAGAAAACCAACCTGGATACCCAGAAGACTTTCTCCAAAAGCTATTTTGTTTTGCGTGTGTATATGTGTGTGTGTGTGTGTGTGTCTTCATTTGTTGGGATCCTGAACCAGGTATTTTTGTATAATTATTTGTTCCTTTCCCAGTTAATCCCTGCGCTCCGCCCTCCTGGGTGTGTCCTCCCTCCCTCTGGGCCTCACCTGTTCCTTATTGCATTTTCTAGTGACCCACACCTGCTTCCTCTTGCGCTCCAACATGAATATGAATGAATATTCGCTGGCTTTTTTTGTTTGTTTGTTTGTTTAGTTTTTTTGGTTCGTTCTGGGTTGTTGCATGTTATTCCCTTATGTGATTTTTGCTTTTGTCTCATATTTACTTCCTCTCGGTTCAGCTCACTGATTCGTAGCCTGATTCGTGTTCTAAGTTGTAGTGCGACTTCTTGCCAGCTCTGCCTGCTTCTCCAACCCTGTGTGCTCCTCTTTACTTGCTCAGATCTGTTTCTCTGCATTCCCTTACTCTCAGTTTTATATGTTTGGGTTTCTCGTGTTTGTTTTTGTTGTACCTGAGAGAACTTACTGTCACCCTTTTTGTCAGCATTGCTGGGATTTGTCTAACTTTTACTTGCCTCTCTTTTCTCCATCTGGGTGTGCTGCTCTTTAATAACCCTACAATGCCATACCAAGCTGGAGCAACATTAGAAAAAGCAATGGAAATGCAACAGACATGAGCCGAATCTATTATGTAGAAGCAGTAGGTGGTGTCTTCTAAAATCTTCTGAACAAATTGATCAGTGTGGACAAAAATTGGTTCATGCAATATAATCCTAAATATTCAACTCTCTAATGTAAACTAGTGTACTGAATTGGGATTGATAATTGATTAAACATCATAAATGTGTCTCTATGCTCACATATAATAGCCGTTTCCGTTATTTTAAAGGCTTCCTGAGGCTGTAATTTCTGAAGATGTTTCATACCCTCAGTCTGCAACACAGGGTCTGACCTCGGGGAAGTGAAGTCAGATGGATGAATGAGTGTATTAATTTATCATTAAGCATTTATATGTGGAATACTATTCAAGCATTCTGCACCATACCACCAGAATAAACAAGCCCATTTTTTCCCCCCCTTTTTTCAAGGAAACATTTTGCTGCTGCCTTGTGCCGATGTGTTGGAGGCAGTTTTCAGTTACCTAGGTGATGGTTTCCAACTGCAGACTGAATTATGGAAAGTGCATTTGGACTCAAATGCCAATCTTGTCCACTTGCTATGATTCACCCACTTATTCGGAGCCCTTCTGTGGGAATGGACAAAAAGACACCGTATGATGTGACAAGTCGAAGCATTCTGACCTCTATATGGGGCGAGTCAGAAACAGATTGTAAAGACTGCCAGTTAATTGTGATTTTTATTCATTTTAACAGCAGCACCTGGGTCGGAGGGAGGCAACGGTGTTGGCACACAGATGCAATATACCAAACATTATCAGTGAAGCAGAAAGATTCTAATCTCAAGTGCTCTAAAAGTGACAGAAGAGATGATTGCATGGTCAGCCACGGTGCTACATTTACATCTTGAAGGTTACAACCACGCTTTACTGCCATCGCAAATCATCAGGCCGCTATTAGTAATTCAGTCAAGAACTTCTAGGTGTTTTGTTTGTTTGGCTCAAACTTCTCCCCAAATACATTTCCATTATCCATCTCCAGGGGCTGCTTTGATGTTATATCCCCCAAAATGTTCATGTTGGCTTGAAATTGGTTGATAGTCCAAATGTTTTTTAACACGTTTTATCTACTTATTTATTTATTTTCATAACCACATTTCTTTGTTGATAGCCCCAGCAGCGAGACCTCACCAATGGTGTCAAATCCCAAAACACTTGGAATGATTTTGCACCCACGGCTGAACAACCTAATTTCAGCAGGGCGAAAACTCAAAGCGGTTGCGAGTTAAGACAGAGATTACATTTAAGTCTGAAAAAGTGCACGGCGCATAAAATGTATAAGGTCAGGGGCTTAGAGAGAAGCGTTCAAGGTTCATGCAAAACTCGCAAAAGCTCCAGATTCAAGGAAAAAAAGAAGCCTCAAGAAAGAAAGCCCTGGAACAGCATGGATGGAATATTTTTCGTAAACAACATGAGGTCATTACAGGTTGGATGACTCCCATCATTCACTAACACCTCCACAGACCAGCGGAGGTAAAAATAGCATCTGGCCAAACTACCTCATTTTGAATAATTTATGATGACTTGCGTGCCCTTATCTAGTGTTGTACATCTTACCACGCCAGCGCACTTTGAGACATCGCCGCATTATGTAATGCATAACAACTGTCAACTGCATCATTAAGACTGTTTCCATGTGTATGCATCCCAGAGCAAAACATTGCAATGATTTCATGTATCTTCACTCTCCACAATTCCCCACTGACCTCATCACTGCTGATATTCCAGCTGTTTCCGAGCAGCGTCACAAAGGATGAGGCTCGTGTGGCAGTAAAGCGCATGCACGTAGGTGTTATTTTCACCTTGGGCTCTATTTTCTAATGTGAGTGGTGCTTTAACGTGAGGGGGGGGAAACAGAAGTCCCACGAAAATTCACATTTGTTCTTCTTTGCTGCAACACTCATGAACACACTGAGTATTTTTAGTCTAACACACACAGGCGTCGTCCATGGTATTTTTACCTTGAGCCTTATTTTCCAATGTGTATGGTGCCTTAACTTGACGGGAGGATAGAAGTCACACGAAAATTGTATTTTGTTCCTTGTTGCTACAGCACTGCTGTGCACACTGGGTATTTTGAGAGTAACATGCAGGTGTGGAGGTAAATCATTTAACCCCAGCCCTAACCAACCAACCTGCAGGACTTTGGTTCCATGCTGATCACCCTGTACGAGTCGAGCAAATTTAACTTCCAGCTGCCACGGCATGCTGCCATCTCACAATAATGTGTTTTAAGAGACGAGCTTCTATGAAAGAAAAATACAAAATATCCCCACCACCATTACATTGCATTAAGTACAGGAGTCTGATGTGTGACACGTCTGATTGGGTGCACCGGAGATTCACAAAGATGTTGTTGGGCCAACACTAACGCTGTTGGAAATGGGTAAACACTGACTTTGCAATGTGAAATTGCAATGTTGGCATCTTGCATTTATGAGCCTCTGTTATTCTCCCCGGCTGCAACAGCTCTGCAACAGCTTCATTCCTCCATGAGCCTCCGAAACACTCTATTCACCCCAGACTCCTCCAGACTCTCGCAACACCAAACACAACAGGCTGAACTTTTGCTTTTGCATCGCAAACCTCGCTGAGCTCCTTTTCATACAACACATGCTGCATCTCTGCCTTGAATAAGCCCCCTGCACACTTTCACTGTAACCCGCAGACATTTTGCTGAGCACTTTAGTCTGCCGCAAAACTCTGTGTCAGGTGTCAGCACTGCGTTTTATCCTGCATATGCGCAGCCGTTACCGCGCTATAGGTCCCTTCAATGCATAACATTTCATCCGGTATCTGGTTCTCGCACGCTGTGAGTTCGTTCTTTGTTGTCTTTGTCACAGCAAGAGACGGTTTTACTCCGTTTCACGTGGGAGCCTACATGTGAGAAAATGACAGTAAAAACATAATGCGATCCGCGATGTATCTTACAATGCTGCTGATAGGACCATTGTCTTATTGTCTATCTTCTTCGGCGAAAGTCCATTATATATTGTGTCTTCTCTGTGCGTCTCATCTTCAGGAATGTTCCATACTAGACGACAGCTGAACCCACTTTCAGACTCACATACAGGCGAAAGCGAAACTTCTGCAGCATTCTTTGACTGTGTCCCTGCATGTGTGCCCACCATGTGAGGACATTCTTTCCTCCACCAGCATTCCTTCTCTGCACCTTCATGAGTGCACGTGAACCAAGACATTTAAGTCATGTGTTTTACTTCAGCATGTTCAACAGATTCTTGATAAAAATCACGTGCCACTTCACCTTGTGGCTCGTGGCAACCAGCGAAGGATTCGTGAAGGTGGTGTCATTGCTTCTGTTGATGGGGAGTCTGCACCTGCAGTAAACACTCCTTCTTTATGTCATGTTCCCAGCTTATAGATTGGAAATATGGAGGCGTTAAATCGCTGAGCTTTCAAAAGACATGAAGCACTTCGTTGTTGAAATGAAAGACACAAACTGACTGACAAAAGGCGAAACAAAATATGTCTCATTCACCGCCATTCTGCATTCTTATAAAGGGATGTGTGAGAAAACAATACTACATAATTTACCCTAATTTCATTTTTACTCTCAGCAATAGCATCACTTCATTATGAACACAGAAACAAGGAAATATTGTGTTAATATTTTATAGGCCAGAGATTAACTGAGGCCTTCTATGTTTTATGGGGCAGCAGCCAAAACAACAGCGAGGTTTTGTGTGTGTGTGTGTGTGTGTGTCTGTTTGCTCTACTCTATGCAGCTGCATGGAGGCACTGGCTGTCTCATTCTTTTCTTCCTCTTTTGGCTTCGTAATAAAAAGCAATTTGTTAGTAAAAATGTCAGGAGATGCGCAGACTGCTGACTATGGGGTACTTTTAATCGGCTTGTACCCGCTGTAACTCCCCAGCTTGAATCAAATTAAAGGATAATTAGAATTGGAGCTTCACAAGTGCTATAACAGGTACATTTTCTGTGCAGTTACATTATCATACTGTATAACACAGGTTTTTGGAGCGTATTCTCGATGAAGGAACAAAAATGAGTCCAGTGTTTGTCCTCTCATGACAAGATTAATCTTTCTCACACAGGATCAAGCCACAGCCGTAAACCGATGCAGCTATCGTTCATATCACTAAGACTGTATCAAGAGGGGATGAGCAGAACAAAAGCTGGTTCATGCATTTGCTTGGCATGAAGTTCCAATTTAATATTGCTTGGACCTGTTTTCGACCTTTGTGGCAAGGTTTGAATTACTGAATGCATTCCGCTGCCTGTATGAGCATGAAATGTTGCTTTTTTTCACAAACCTTTGCATCCGAGGAAAACAGATCTGCACCGTGTGACCCCTGCTGCAATGAAACATGTATTGTCGTTCTTGATGATGCAGTAACTTTGTAAGCAAGATGCTCCACCTGCAAAAAATGAGCTTAGTGTATGTGTGTGTGCGTGTGTGTGTGTGTTGTTCTGTTTTGCTGGCACTTTAAAGAAATGTGGAGGAATTTGCTGATACTGTCAAGCTGCAAGGTGTGGTCCCCCAGAATTTCTTAGACATTAGCACGATCTCTTGAGATTGCCTCACAAAGCCCCAAAAATATTGTATTGTACATCTTCCCACCACTGACTGGCTGCACATACAATAAGAAAACAGCAGACAGTGAAATAGGTTGGTCATGGAGAGTGAGGCGCAGATCAGATCGCTGAGCCGGCGCGATTGTAAAGTCATTTCAGCTGTCTTCAGTGGTTGTAGAGCCGTGCTACTGGAGCACTGCATCACAGCTGACAGCTGAATTTGGACCAACTTCAGACTAAAAACCATATCAGCATCGCTTCAGCATAACCTGGCAACATCGTAGGTATCGAGCTGGGGAAGTGCAGCCAAGAGGCTTGAGTATCTGCCACAGACCCACTGCCCACATTTATAAATGCGCATTTGAGATATATGGCCCGCAGTGCATGTAAGTCCACCGCGGGTGACAAATGGTCTTCACTTGGATGGCATCATAAGCTGCTTTTGTTGCACCTGCTATAACACTGTGTGGAGGTCAAGGACTTTGCTACGTGTTGCGATTGCCTTCCCTTGACCAAAAGGTCACAATATAATCCCTGCATAAGTTCACCTAGCTTTTTCCCCAGCTGGCGACACGCCTTCAATGAAAAGAGGCATCTTCAGAACCGCATGCATCATTTTGCAACACTGTTTAAATTGAATGCACTCCCGTCCTCATGTCTCTATTGGACTTTTTTTCTTTTCTATTGGACTTTTTTCCTTTAAAAAAAGGTGAGTATAAGGACTCACTGTTGAAAACAGGAAATTGTCGCATTTGGGCTCTGTGTCAGACCTGTTTTTGACTTGTTGAACTTTCACAGTATCAAATTTAACCACAATTTTTCATCCAGGTCTGTGTAGTACAAAGGTTTGTTGTAATTGTTCTGGACCAAAGCCAGGGGTTTGTCATCGCTTGACGTGACACAGTTTAAGCCCCTCAAATGCTATTTCGGTGTTCTACTCCCCACTACTCTGGATTGTTCATATTTTTCTTTTTTTCTCATTTATGGTGCTTTCGTGTGTGTGGATTTGCAGTTTCCCAAGAGGATGAGTGATACACTCTGGATTCCAACACTGAGAGATTACAAACTTTTCTGTTAGCTAAATCATTTCCTATCATCTTGAGTCTTCTGGCTGTGGGAGAAAGGGCGACGGAAACAATTTTAAATGACTGAATACAATTTCACTTGAGTTGTCAGTTATTTTCGTTTGATCACAAGCTGCTGAAATGTCCATCAAGAGTGGAAAGTGGGTGGAAAGTGGAGAGGCAAATCTGTTGAAAAGAATGATGTTGCAGAAATTCAGATTCCACAGGGTTTGTCTCCAAATGGATTACTCTCCAGTTCCTGCGGTCATATCAATTAATGTTTGTTGCATGCAATGTGTGCATATATTGTTTTGTGGAAATACACCATTTTTTCTTTCTTAGTTCAACACCTGTACACACCTACATTCCGTTGCAGTTTCCATTAATTACAAAGTGCAATGGCCCCTTAAGTATCTGAAATGTTGCCATATGTGACATGATGATGAAATGATGGCACTTAATTATGCCTTAACAACACAGTTTTAGTTGTTCAACAAAAGCCGTAATGTTCAACAAAGTGATACTAATGGAGCATCTGGGACAAGTGGTCCCTGGAGGGAACCGCTGGACACACGGACCTAAGCGAATTTTGAACAATGTTGATGTGGGTGTGAAATCACACTCAGATGGTTGTATTATGTGCGTGACGTTTACAGAATGAGGTCTGTGTGAGACCTGGTGTTCCCTGGGTAGCGCAGAGGTTAGCTTTGCTGTGTGACTGCTTCAAGATTGTGCAAATGCTGATTGATTCAAATCCCTCCCCAGTTTACTGCCACGCTTGAGTGCAGTTTGTCATCTTATGTGTTCATGATCACTGATGAGGGAGGCAGCATGGCCCCAACTGTAAGTTAGCGGAGTGGAGCCACTCACAACGTTACAGCTCACGAGGCAGTGAACACACCCTGTGTTTCTGACTGGGACTTTTCCTGTATAAGAAAATTAGCGCAAGTCCTGATACAACTGTTTGATTTGTGAAGATCAGTTCAGAAACTTTATCATAACATTCAGGAAGTCGGATGTAAAATGTGCTGGAGGTCGTGATGATATGTTGCAGCTAATCATGCGACTGTGCTATCAGCCTCTGAGGGAGTGAAACATTATTATGTAGAGGAACAAAAGTTCTGTGAAGTAAAGCATTTTAAAGTTTTACTGGAGCATAGAGAAAGGGGGAGACTATAAATATACCAGTAATTCGCAATCTGATAATCAAAGACATATTTGGCAATCAATTTATCTGATTATCCAACAAACTCTCATTAATTGTTCACATATGCCAATAATCTAATAATTACTTGTGAAATGTTATTAAATGTTATTTTTATGAACTAGATGTAGAACAAACAAATTTTGTGGCCAGTTTTCTCCCCTCACTAAGGATAGGACACATGCTGCAGTACATGCTTGGGAGAGAGATTTACACAAAGCAATAAGGTGTGAGTAATATTCACCAAGTACCACTGCAGCTGAGTATCTGCGTACACGCTGCAGTGTTTCCTGAGGATAAATCCCAAACGGCTCTTCAGAAAGCGGGAGATTAAATACCCCGATAAAGAAGTTCAGGTGAGGACATGGAGAGGATGTTGAGCACTGAGGCCAAACTTGTAATCTCCATCATTAAGCATGAAAGCAAGAAATTGGTATACAGGATTATTGGAGGAGAGCCTGTACTTGGACATCTTCACTCCGGCTTTCAGGCTGCTGCAAGAAGCCCCTCGATGAAAACATTAACTTTTGTAACCTCAGAGGAAAACTCGGTAGCAGTGGGTGACTCTGCACTATCAGGCAGAAAAAAAATCATTCTTTGTTTTCCCCAGAAATAGAGCACAAATCATCTTCCTGAACAGAGACACCATGTGTCACATGCCCGACTGATTTTTTATATTTTTTGGTGGTTGGTGCCGGATCATTTCTTCACCACAGTTAAGTCCTTATGATTTTGTCATTGTCATATTTCAGTTTAATTGGACAGAAAGACATATGTTAATGGCAGCAAAAATGTCAGCTGCGTCTCAGGCTGTCGTGTCTTCAAGGTCCTTCGGCAACTTTCCCTACCTGCCTGGCAGGAGATGGAGCATGATAGGTGTGCCACTGCTATGTCAGCCAAAGTGTGTACCAGGTGGGGAAAAAGCCCCCATCAAATCTGAGACGATGCACTCCAGCATGAATCAAAGTGTGTGTGCATACACCTTACACAAAAAGTGCCGTAAAGCCGCCTGTCGGTATCGGACCACGGACGCAGCAGCCGTTATGACGAGGGGGGAAACGGCGTAAAGTAGAGAGATAACATCCCAACGATAAAATCACCGCAAAAGGAATAACACCTGGCGCAGAGGTTTATTAGGCTCGGGGCTTATCGTGTGATGCCACATGCGTGGAGTTTGCTCAGAGTCGGCTCGGGCTGCTGCACGCATCACATATTTGCAGTCAGTCTGTTCCGTGATGGTTTAATGCGATTTGTTTATCTGTTGGGAGGGAGAAGACGGGATGAATGGGAGGAGGCTCCGAGTCTTCTGCTGATGAAATAACTGTAAAGAATTATTCATTGTTCTCATTCGCAGGGCTTCAACACTGAGATGTTCGAAAAGATTTACCCACCCCTCCAACATTCCCCCTTTGGTCTGCTCTGCTACTGCAGTGTGTGATTTATATTGCAATCGCGCACCATTGTGTTTCTGTTGTCCCTATTACACATAATTAAGAAGAGTAAAGGATATCGAACTGGATCTGTCTTATTTATGCACGTCATTGTCTGAATTTTAAGGCTACATTAAATTTCTGTGTCGCCGCTCTCCGCTTCTGTTTCATTCACCCTCTGAGCGAGAGCGAACTCCTGCATCTCCGGAAGCTTTGTTAAGACCATTAAATGAAAGCAGCCCTTTCTTAGGGTGAGTGGGGATGATTTATGCTGCGGCCCTCCTGCCCTGCCTGCCCCTTGCTCGTCGGAAGCATTTAATCTTCACAAGTGTGTGAGTGACGCAAGTCATGCAGCTGCTGAGTGTGAATACATCTGACCTCAAATCTTGTGTAAAGCGTTTCCACACTGAACCACACACTGAACCACAATTCTAATTCTTCTTTATTCTATCCTTTTAGCACTACAATGATGGTTATCATGATTATGTATTGCATCACAGTCATCCCTCAGCTATCGCCGGACTTTCGTTCCAGATCCACTCGTGATTGGTGAAAATCTGCAGGGGTAGAAACAGGAATGGTTTAAGTGAACCATCAGGATAAAGTGCTGCATGCTAATGTTCGTTTAATGTTTGTTTAATGTTTAGAAGGTGAAGGACATTATGGCAGCATCCTGGGGGTTTCAATGAGGTTACAATTAAATACAAAAGGCTGAAGTAACACCACACAACACAGATAAACATGCCGTAGCTGTGTGTGTAGAGAGTAAACCGAACAGTGTGGAATTCCAAAACGTATGTTGCTGATACTGTGCTGTATTTTTTTTTCTTAATGTTTAAACTTAATGATTAAAGTACAGTATTTTTCATTATTAATTAATTATATATAAGGCTAGAAAAGGCTTCTTTCCCCATCAGAAATCATCCAATTTTGTTTATGTAAATCAAAATTTTGATAGGAGAAACCAGCAATGTATCGAGAAAACTGTGATATTGAACATTTCTAAAAATCTGCAATGATCTTAATAGGTGAACCGCAATATCATGAGGGATTACTGTACACATTGTTGATTTTACTATCGATACAGCAATGAATAACGATTATGATCGATTATGATCAGGGATGCGGATTATCATCATGTTATGTCATCTATCACATTGCACATCATATCTTGCCATCCACTATGAGTGTATGGCTCATAAAGACACACTCCACTCAGGTAAATGTGCTGTTTTGTCTTGAGGTTGCTAACTATCGACAGGGCCAGTGAGAATACAAGAGGAGTGCAAAAAAGGTACTAATGTTTACAACATCTAAAGAGGGATCAAGGCTGTCGTCATTTCAGGGTTTTATTTCCAAGCTCTCTAATGCTCCGCTTTTGCGTCACGTTTCAAAAAGCTGGCAAATATGTGTCGCAAAGAAACATCCCAGAGGATAGGAGCGTCCCCTCCTGCTCAAAGGTGACACGCAAAACCTACACCAGGAGATCAGCCTGCTGTCATTATTGGGTGTCAAGCCTTTGCCACAGTTCTACATTTTCAATCGGTGGGCGGAGGTGCCAGCATCTAGCTTTTGTTATTTTCAAGTGCTCATTTCAAAAAGTATTTGAAACTCACCTTGGAAGGTACTTTGATGGCAAAATAGAAGATCAAAATTTCCACCATCTGTCACTCACTTGAGGCACATTTTCAATCTTTGCCGATCCACCAGAGTGACAAAAAAACAGCCCCGCTTTCAACATGATCGAAAATACTTTGTGTGCCCTTTAGTCGCTGCATGCAGCTTTGAAGGTATAACATTTTTCAAATCTGTCCATCAGGGCTGTCCTGTGTCTGGTAGTACATGAAATGCTACCTACGCCATCCCTCCAGGGGGCGTCAGAAATGAGGTGAGGAAAAAAAAAACATGTAACGTCCACTGTAAAGAATCCGAGCTCACCTTTACTGACCACATTAACTACGAACCATCTTTTCATCTTTGTAATCACAGCATGATGGACCTCGACCCCTCTCTGGTCTGGGCATTTCTGCTCCTGAGCAACTGAGGTGGTCCAAAAACACTTCTACGCGTGTCCCTACTGAACATAAACATACAATGTAATTTCCAGCATCCTCACATTAGCGTCCCAGCTATGCCACGGCTAATTTTATGGCTCCTCTGGCATTTAATACACTTTTACCCTGCCTGTACATTTGTTCAATATTCTCGTTCCTCTTTTCCGTCATGTGCTCTTAGAACCAAGCCTACTGGACCTCTGACCACTCCATAAACCTTGTCCAAAATCTTTGAAAAACAGGCTTCTCGCATGCCGTTACTGTGGAATCTATGTCCTTGTCAAGGGGGTTGAATCTGTCATATCTTAAAAGTCAGGGCTTTATTTTCAATTCTCATTTCATTCACAACTGTTGTGTCTCTCCTTGTTAGGAGAGCGATTAGACAGCTCAGGTGTAAACAAGGGTTGATATATGCCCAC